>OZ002731.1:30624565-30849343 GCA_963924305.1 Polygonum maritimum | reverse complement strand
TAGGAAGGCGATTTCATCCCAGAAATTGGCCCGCCTAATACCGCGCACATTCCAAAATGCACAACTCATGAAAACGGTTTCAATAGTAACTGGTCATATCGAATGTTCAAACAAATTTTCATCATCCTTTTCAGGATTTGTGGGATAACAACAACAAAATAAAAGCATAAATAATACCAAACCATGAACAAACCAAAAGTGGCAGATGCCAAACTGAAGTACACAACAATCGATAGGTAGAAGCATAAGTCAAAATTTGTACAATAGTGTAAAAGATCCCCTGAATTGATAAGAGTAAAGGTAGCACAAGCATCAAAGGGGAAGAATTCGGGGCTACTACAATTGTCAAAACGAAAGAAATAATCATAAACTAGCATTACATGGCAGCAACACGTTAAATTACAAATGGGGAGTACAAAAATGTGATACATTAGAGACTCAAAATACACATAATGCATTTCACTGTCATACTTGCATGCACCAAAACCTCCAGAAGACAGAAGAAGCATGGAAAATTAAGCATGTAATGTTATTATTGATGCTGCAAAAGAGAATTATATAGTTTGTGGTTAAATAAGGGTTATGCATTGATAAAAAATTATATGTGAATGGGTTACAAACTGATGAAGCATCCAAAATTGTTAATATAAGTTGAATGACAGTGATGAAGCATCCAAAATTGCAGAACAAGGTGGAGGTTAACCTATCATTCACATAGCATGGCAACAAAAAAGTTGAGATGTTAAAGAGTTGAGTCAATTCAAGATTAACATTAAAGATAGCCAATGCCTTGAGAGAACACATTAAGTTGAAATGGTAAGGACTGTCACTATTGATCCAAACATACAGATTATGAAAATGGTAGTTTGGTGTGTTGCATGACATCTCAGCGAATTCTGAAGGAACCTGAATGAATATTGATCCTGTGATGAGGCAGAGTGTATTTTGATAAAAGTATCCTGGATTTAGAGATGAGATTGACATGTTTACAGTTGTAGTTAAATATGTAGTTGTAGTTGTAGTGGCCTGGATCAGGTTCATGAAAGTCTTGTGAAGATGGTGAAGTATGAGTTGGAAATAGTTCTTTTGAAGTCTCAAAGAGATCTTTTGTGGACACAAAAGGATCCCATTTTCATCATATGACTTTTGTAGCACCTGTAGGTGGAGCACAGGCAAAGCTTCAACCTCCCATAAGGGAAGGAGCCTATACCAACAAACTACAGGACACCACAGTAACAGTAGATCATAGCAAGTGGCCCAAGCTCTTACCAACACTCGACCCATGCAACCACCCTTAAGGGAAGAGGCATGAGGAGCACTTGATAGTCCAAGCTTATAGATGTAATGGTTTGTTTCAGTTTGAGGATAGGAGAAGAACTCCCCTCCCCAATTTGTAGTTTCCAATTGTCATTACAGATGTCAAACAAATTTGCAAGCAATGTGTCGTAGCAAGGGGTCATTCTAGATAGTAGATCATTGAAGTGGAAAATCACACTGGATTGGCTCTCAAAGGCCTCTACCAACCTACAAGAATGTCCTAAAACATCCCTGCAAGGGCAAATACCCAAGAGAGGAGAATCCAGCATGATAAGTTTCATATAAGGGGTAAAAAGAAGGAGCTTACCAGCAGCAAAGCAACCATAAACAAGCGACCTTACCACCCAGAAAACCACCTTCCAAAGCAGCCAAGAAGTCATTCTTAGAGCAGGCACTTGGAGATTAATCCCAAAGAACTACAGGCACAACCAAGAACACAGCAGTAGGCAGGGAGAAGCCAAGAGTAAATGACAAGAATATGCATATGAATTCATAAAGGGGGCATGGATACTTAAAAAGGAGAGGAGAAGGGTCCTTGTCAGGATGAAATAGAGAACTAGTGCCAAACAAATAGAACCCAAGACTGCAAGCAGACAAGAGACTACTGAATAACACATAAAATCTAGTTGAAAGGTTGAACAAGAGAAAGAGCCAAGCAAGAGAACGGAAGTCATGAGCTAGGTAAAGGTAAAGAGCAATAAAATCATATAGATTAAAAGGATCCCACACACGAGGACACCCTAGAACAAATAAGAGAGCACTCCCAATAACAAGTTCAAGGTAGATTTCAGACAACAAACCCTGAATAATGACAATAGGGGCAAACACCGAAGAAGCCACTATATCAACATTGAAGGCATATGTAATCTGACTGAGATCATAGTAATAGAGCAAGGGTGAGATGGACATAACCTGGAAATGATCAATTAATCCAAGCCTGAGGCAAGGAAGGGGTACAACGAAGAGAAGCAACTAGGAACATCGACAGCCATGCGCAAACATAGAGCAGATACAACCCAAAAGACCTTCATCGCACAACAACCGAAAAGTGAGATCCAACCAGCAAATATTTAAACAAACAGGGGAAGGGAAGCATTTAGTTGAGCAATAGATCAGGGAATGATGAGCGCGGAGGAAGCAAGAAGACATCCGGCCGCCGGCAAAGCAGCGAGAAGCGGAATCATCACCGGAAGGGACAAAATACGAAGGTGAGGAACACCAACGCAGGATAGGGGTCAGAACCAAGTGGTCATGGAAAGCCACCACCTTCCGGAGACAAGAGACGACGATCCAAAGCTGGAGAGCAACACGAACACCGGGGGGCGCACAAGCGCCGGCGGCCAAGGCAAGGGCAAGGGCAAGAGAGGAGTCAAAATTAGAGGCGTCTGAAAAGAGGCAGGTCAAAATTAGGGTTGGGGAAGGGGGAAAAAAGAGAGCGTTTGGAGGGAGCATTTTTAACCAAACTTATTTGATACGAGGAATGTGTAAGGATCTTAGAGCATGCCTAAAGCATTATTATCACTTGGCCAACAAAGGCAAGAGACATTAAAATAACAATATATGTAAGAAAGTAAGAGCATATTTAACAGTCGGCCAGTTGTTTTGGGCATAGGGTTAAAAAAATAATATCATGAAGTGTTTGTTTAATTTTTCATTGTTGAGTTTGTTGGAATTGTACACGTGTTGCATTGTGGGTGAAAGACTAATTCTCAGATTGGCCTTCGGGAAGACCGGCCTTCCCCATTTTTCCCCATTTTTTTTTGGTTTATTATTATTTTAATAACTTTATGCAGTGGTGACCAACTTTTGGTCCACCATTGCATATACTCTAATATGTATAGTGATGAAGACCGGTCATCACCAAGACCATTTGTTCACTTTAGTCTTTGCATACAATTTTGACATGTGTCCAAAAAAAGGTAAAATATATATATATATATAGTGGGGTAGAGTAAAAAGTAGGAGAAAAATTTTGATGACTAAATTTTTTTCAAACAACCATTGGGATAATAAATAATAGACTTGGTTATGATTTGGACAAAGTTGAGATAGAATATTGAAATATTATATTCATAATTCTATGACCAAATTATTTGGCTTACCTCGATTAAATAATGCTCTTAATGGTAGACCATATTCCCGGTCATGGATTAAAAAAATACTAAAAGGAGGAAACGAAAGTAGGATTTGAGAAGAGAGAGCATGGTTTTTCTCTATTTGAGGTCGAGTTATCTATTTTTGATGCACCTCCTATAACATAAACGTATAGGAGGGAAACATACTTAGAACTTGTATTTAGATATCTTTTTTTATGTAGTCATAACAGTCACATTGATTTAATTAATTCTTATAATTATATTTATATTAATTTCATGTAAGAGTGTCCCGTAAATTCCTAATCGATATGTGGATCCACCAGCAAAAAAGGTAGTTTTTCTACTAGTATGCTATCATCTTGTTTGTAGGTGCTTCTTGTGTATTAGCTAAGACATTTATTTTGCTTTCAAGATGACACTAAAGAAGATGTGGAATGGAATGTTTGCCAACAAAAGACAAAAGGGGTGTGCTAATGAAGAAGCTATCAAACTGCCTAAACCAATGATAGGATTTAGGGTTCCTACGATGCCATGCAACACTGTGTGCACTAGAAAACTTCCAGAATCAGCAATCGGCCCACCATATTTCTATTATGAAAATGTATCTCTCGTCCTCAAAGGCGTTTGGGATGTCATATCTCCATTCCTATATGATGTCAAGCCAGAATTTGTGGAGTATAAACACTTTTGTGATGCTACGAGAAAAAGAGGTTACATTCACAATCGTTTTCTCATTCTACCTCTTCCTCCCCAGACTATTCAGGAGGCTTTAGTACCCATGACCAAGAAATGGTGGGCAAGTTGGGATAGGAGAACTAAATTGATCGAATTGCCTAGAAATGGCACATGGGAGTGGACAACTGACAAACAAAATACGCGAGAAACTCTCGGAATGTCTTGGGGAGGAACCGCCTCCACACGTGCAAAGGTATATCTTGAACTAAATTGGCGTCTTACCATGTACGGGTAATATAATTATAAATCCGATTTGATTGATCCGAGATTGAGTTTTGACCCGAGTTTAATATTTACTTGATAATGTCCCTAATAAATTTATATCTTATTTGATAATAATTTTTTTATGTTTTATCTATAAATAAATACATTCAATCAATTTAATTAATATTATTATGTAAGATTACATTCCCAAGTTATATTTATTGAAATAACTTTTTTATATTATTCTATTAAGATTCTCATTTATATTGCTATTTGTAGTTTATCTATAAATATATATAATACAATCACCTCAATTATGGAATCCATTATTTTAATTAAGGATTTTTCTACCATGTGCCTTAAGGGCAAACTATAAGAGGCTAATAATGGAAAGATTTAGTCAATCTTAAATTTTTAATAGAAAATTCGTTTAATTAATTATCTAGAATCTTCATGCTAATAATTTAAAAATCTATTTCACCTAAAATGAAAAATATTTAACTATTGAAATGGAAATGATATTTTCTTAAGATAACAAAACTAGGTAAGATATCAAAGAATGGATAATTATCAAGTGGGAATAAAGATTATTTTTATAGGATATGATTAAAAAATAAAATCAGTATTTTATTCCATCACGATAACATGGCATAATTTTTAACAAAGACTTGGTATCCGCTTTATACTTTATTAAATAATCATGTAAAATTATATAAGGAAAATTTTAATAAAGTCCGCACAAGGTGCAGATAATTACGCTTATGTACCCGTCGAAGACCCGTACCATGTATAAGTAACGATTATGTACGCTTATGTTATTTTGACTTTAAAAGAAACCATGAAAACATAATGTATTAGCACTATTTATATATAAGCTACTTACCAACCAAATAATTCATATTGAATATCTTATGTTGGATGGTAGCAAAGGGAACAGACTTATCCATATTGAGGAATCATGATATCATCAATGGTGTCATGGTAGTGAGAAAGTTAAACTTAATCACATATTCATGGTGAGAATATCGATAAGAATCCCTGTTTTTTATGACTTTGAAGTTTCGCACAATACAAATCAACCCTTCATGCACTACATCTGAAAAGTTGGGTATAAGATTTTTGGGTATTTTTGCTTCAATTGTTTGATCTTGAAAATCAAAACACATTTACTAATATATAAAATAATTGAAGAAATATATAGAAAATATAGATACATATGTAAAGATAGTAAGTTAGAAAATTAAACATTATCATCCATCAAAATTAATTGGATTTCATCTATTCCAACAGAGTAGAATGATTTGTCACATTGAAGAATAATTCGACATCGAATCTTCTACTTTTGTTTGTTTGCATCAATCGCACCAATAGTATCAAATTTGGATGTCATAAGGCTGATTTCTTGTGAAAACGTAAAAAAAAAAAAAACAATCTATATATATAATTCATAAGGTTTAGAGTCACCATGTTGCACCACATAAGATTTTTTCATGTGTCATCATCACATTTTGCCACCTGATTTTGAACAACTATTTAAATAATAAAGATTTAGTTAAAATAATTTATAATAATTATTAAGATATTTATGTATATGATATAAATTCTAAACTATCAAAATAAGTATATGAGATTTCAATAAATAAATTTTATCAGATAAGGTACAACAACAAAAACATTTACCTAGGAAAATCCCGCCAAAACAAGATCTGGGGGATTGGATGGGGGCATTTCAGACATTTCACACCTAGATGAAATGTACCCAATACAACCCAAAGAATAGGAATCAAACCACTTAACAACTCTACCGAAAAGACCTAAAGCACAATGAAGACATGGAAAAAAAAACTAGTTATCTAACACCCTGATCTTTTCTCTCCACATCTCCGTGCATTCACTGAGTCAAACCCTTTGAAATCCCTAAAAAAGCGAAATCCTGCTTTATGCTGTCCATCTAGCGCTTCGTCGGACGTCCTCTATCTCTCTGGCAAGCCCCTAAATTCTAACGCTCTCACTTTCTAACTGTGGCATCAGAGCTCCACATCTGAACATAACCAAACCCACACAACCTTGCTTCTCTAAGCTTGTCTCCAATGCGAGCCACCCCGAGCTTGCCCTTGATCTCTTTATTTTTAATCTTATCCATCCTCGTGTGCCCACACATCCATCTAAGCATTCTCATCTCTGCGACTGCAAGTTTCTGCTCTTGAGCCTTCGTCGTAGGCCAACATTATGCACCATAGAGTATTGCCGGCCTTATAACAGACGTGTAGAACTTTCCCTTGAGTTTGGGAGGAACCTTCTTGTTGCACAGAACACCTGAAGCCGCCCTCCACTTCTGCTAACCCCTCTGAATGCTAGACCTAACATCTTTATCAATACACCCGTCGGACTACAAAATATAACCCAGATTTTTGAAGGAATCCTTTTTCGCGATGACATCATCGCCCAACAGCACTTCACTTCTAACCTCATCCTCCTGAAAAGATCATGTTTAATCTAAAAGATCATGTTTATTTAATTTAGATATAAATTCTTAGATAAAAACCCCTATACATATAGATATAGTCTAGATTATTTGTTTGAAAAGCTTTAAATTGTATTTCAAAATATATTATATATGATAAAAAAATAATTTCAAGATTATCTATCAAAAAATACTTTCCAATTTTATCTTGATTTTTTTTTTGAATTGAAAGATCATGTTTTATTAAATTAGATAGAAAATTTTATACATATACAGATAATATAGATTTTTTTATTTTAAAAAAATCCAAATTATATTTAAAAAATAAAAAATCTGAATTATATTTCAAACATATATTATATTTATGAAAAATAGTTTCAGAATTATATTTTAGAAATTATTTTCTGATTTTATCTTGAATTTTTAATTGAGTGAAAATATCATATTTTATGAAATAATAATATCTATACTATATATTAAAGTTGAGACAATTCAAGCCTCCACGTTAATTCTGGTCCCACTCCATTTAAGAAAATAAAATAAAGAAAAATAATTTTAAGGACTTTCTTATTCTTATTAATTGTCTATCATATATCCTCTTCTTTTTCTAATTTATATCTTTTTCCACCTAATTTCTATCTTTTTCAACTATTTGATTAGGCAATTTTTTTGTAAATCAAAATTATAATTAATTTGTTAAACTTATTTGTCACTTTGAGTTATTATCTTTATTGTACTTTTATAATCATATACATTGCCATATTTCTTTGTCAATCTTTTTTTGTCCCATAAATTTATAATTTAAGCTATGAATATCTAAAAATATATTTGAAATTTATGTTAAAAATATATAAACTAAATTTGTTCTATAATTTTCATTTATAAATTATACTAATCTATAACTCTACTATTATTAAAATATTCATTTTATTTCAAAAAATATTACTATTGATACAAGTCTATTTTTGTAAAAGATTTATTTTAATAAGTCATAATTAACTAAATAATTATTTCTATCATCATATAAAAATCTTATTAATTATAAAAATATATATGTTGACAAATATTTCCCTTGGGATTTCATATCATATCACATATGATTTTTTTAATTAATCAAATATACTTTGAAATAATATGATAGCATTCTATCTATACTTTTTAATTTAAGTCACATTATATAAAATTTAAATTTAACTTATTCTTAACATCAAATCACGAGTTTGGATTACCAAAATATTGTAACGATTTCGGATAAAAAAGACGATCTCAATATCAAATTCTTAATAACATTGTTGTGCATTCCTATACTAATTGAATAATACGTTAACAAAATATTATCGATTGTGCCCCGTACTACCATACGGACAATAATCTAGTTTATTATAAGATTGCGAATTTATCCTATAAAAGAGGGCCCGATCGATTATTTTATTATAGAAATGACATGTGACAAAAACAAATTTCACGACATTGACTCCGCTTTATACTATAGTAGTATATATATGGCAATGGTAAGAGAGATGTACTAAACTAACCCGTTGCTTGGGTTAGTTATAAGAGATTGAGATACTTGACTGGTTTATTCACCTATCAACTAACTCACACAATTTACACTTCTAAGACATTTGGAGTATGACTTCCCGCGTATGAAATTTCATGGTAAGATGTCTAAGTATATAATATAAGGTTGACATGTTATTTTCCATATTTATCAGTTGTTTTCTCACCTACACATATACATGCATGACTCATATATATTATATAGACTCTAGTCTAAAGTAAAAGACTATAGAATGATAAATATTAGACTATCAGCGAGTGTGAGGACATGTTTACATATTGTTTAAAGCACGTTATCTCTTACAAACTTGTTCAAATTTTGCGCTCAAACAAAGTATTACTCAAATTTTGAGTCACTTTGTGGATCATTCGTGCCCACTCACTCCAAATGAGCCGAAGTCTTATTCATAAATAATATAGGGAGGATTTTTCTACCATGTGTACTAAGGGTCTATAATACAAAATTTTTATAAATCTAAAATTTTAGGTTTTTCCAATTTTTTTTGATGGATTCATTATTTCATTTTTAAGGTTTTAGTTTCTATTTTTTATATACTTATCATGTACCCTTAAATTGCTCCCATCGAAAAACCCATATAGCAATTCCACTCCCCATAAATTGCTCCCATCGAGTTTGAAATATATTTACAAAACCCACCCACATCCTGTTTGTTTCATAAAAGTTAACTCTTAGGGCGTCATATGTGTTCATCAGTTGTTTTCTACAGCAATGTTCCATAATTCTTCAGACTCATATATTATCAAATATTATCAAATGTTCCATAATCAAATTACAGCAATGTTCCATAATCTTAACACATATTATCAAATTACAGTATCATTCAAAGACTGATAAGTATATACCATTGATTATTGCGAAGCTTGGCGAAATTAGCAATTTGGAACAAAAAGTAAAAAAAAAACGCACCTAATTATTCATTTTAGGAGTTGAATTTTTTTTTTTTTTTTTTTTTGAGCACCTAATTATTCTTTTTTTTTTTTAGGAGTTGAAAATTTAGGTCTGCAACTCTACCACAAATGCAGCTTCCACTTCTACCCCAAACAACCACGCCACTCTCACCATTCTGCTTCTGCTTGCAGCCTGCCTGCCACATCTGTTTTTAGTGTAGTACAGCAACGGTGGTCCTTCCCATTTTTACTTGTATTCATTTTTCTCAAATATATACATTTATGTGGTGAGTTTTAGTGTGTGTGTTTTTTTTTTCCCATAATGTGTTTCACAAGAAATAAATTTTGGGATTTTTATATATATTTTTTGTTAGCTTTTTTATGATAAAATCTTTTTTGACATTGAAACTACAAGCTAGCTAGCTTTTATTGTATGGGAAACCAGTTCTCAGAAATGGTCCTCATTCTATTCATTCTTCCTTTGACTAAATGGATTCACAATAACTCTTGCTTTTAGAGTTCCTTTTTTTCATCCACTGGTACAAGCAAAACCAACATCACCTTATTGTTTTCATCTTCTAAAAGTAACCACAGGAGCTTAATATAATCCAACTACAATCACTAAGTCAGTTTAGCTTCCAAGATTGCTCAAAAAAAAGTTTAGCTTCCAAGACCAGCAGTTAGTAGCGTATTTGAGCTAAGCTGCTTTTAAATTAACTTGCAATAACTAAGAAATCATAAATGTTCCTCACACCAAAGAAACCAATAGCCTTTATATTTTTAAAATAAATCCTAACTGAATTATTCTCTCCCATTTGCCTTTCTCATCTGCATTGGTCATACAGCTTACTTGTTTTTGACACACAGCATTCTCCTTATTTTCATCCAAAAAGCTAAAAAAACTTCTTACTTTCCCAACCCACCTTTCAAATTTTGCAGAAAAATGCACTTTTGTGTTTCTCATTTACTGTCTTTACCTTTCCCAAACTCCCTTCTTTTGATCCCTCATTCTCAACCTTCTTTTTCTATATATAAGCACGTTTCTGTAAAAGAAGTTCCATTCTGATAACTCTTCTACTACGTTTGGCTATGGAGATACCCAGATTTTTATTCTTCATCTTCATTTACTCCTCCTCCTTTTTTGTTTGCACCCTTATGAGGTTCACAACGCCCATTGAAGCTTCTTCCAAGAAAGCTCTTATAACTAAGCTTCCTGGGTTCTCTGGCACTATCCCTTCCAAGCACTATTCAGAGTAAGTCAAAAAAATGCAATTTTTTTTCCCAAATTTGGATTTTGAAACCCTCTTTGATCAAATTCTGTGATGAAGGTACATAAATATAAATGGGGCTAAAAATGAGACGGCAAAGCACTTGTATTACTACTTTGTGGAGTCAGAAAGGAAGCCTTCAACTGACCCTCTTGTTCTCTGGCTCAATGGTGGACCAGGATGTTCAAGCTTTGATGGCTTTGTTTATGAACATGGTATTCTTGTTTTTATGTACTTCAGCTTTGAACATAATACTAACTAAATCTACTGTTGTTGATTGTTTACCAGCATTTGAAGTGTACTTTTTTTCTAATTGACCAGGACCATTTAATTTTAAACCTGGGAAGAAAAATGGAAGCCTGCCCTTGTTACAGCTCAATCCCTATAGCTGGTCCAAGGTCTGAGTTTTGTGCTAGGCCCAAAAAGAATGAATCTTTTTTAGACTGATGAATTTCTTTTAAATACTTCTTTTTTGCCCTTTACATTGACTTTGATTGTAGATCTGTTCTTGATTGACACTACAACTATGCAGGTTTCAAACATAATTTATCTGGATTCCCCAGCTGGTGTAGGCTTTTCCTACTCCTACAATGAGACAGCTTACAAGACAGGAGATCACCAAACTGCATTGGATACCCATAAATTCCTCTTGAAGGTAGCAAGAACATGTGAAAACACTTTTCATTGCAATCTTTTTCCTTTTTAAATTCATTGATTGATTTCTGGCCTTTGTTTTTGATCTTTTGTCTTTTCTAGTGGTTAAAAGAATACCAAGAGTTTGCCCAGAACCCATTCTACATAGCTGGGGAGTCCTTTGGTGGAATTTACGTGCCAACTCTTGCAGATGAAGTAGTCAAAGGTATGACTGACTGAACTAAGAAGATTTAATTAAAAAGCAGAATTCACAAGAAAGTTTGTATAGTTATTTTGCATGCTTTTGCAGGAAACAAGGCCAAAATCAGTCCAAGAATCAATTTCAAGGTGCATTGCATAAGCCAGCTCATTCAAGCAACCGTTTCTCACAAACACATTTTCAATGCTTGTATTAAAATGCAATAATGAGATATAATTTGAAAATTCCATGTAGGGATACATGATAGGCAATGGAGTCGTTGGAGATTCCAAATACGACACGAACTCAATTGTGTCGTTTGCGCATGGGATGGGACTCATATCAGACGGCCTCTACAAAGTAAAGCTTTATCTCATTCTAAATCTCATCTTACTAGCACAAAAATTTCATGCATGTTGAAGCTTCATTAGATTGGTCTAGTTTTCTCATGATGGAATATTTGACTAGGACCACATAATAGTTTTCTCATGTTGAAGCTTCATTAATGCTTCTGAGAAACAGACATCAGTTAGCTGTATAAGACACCCACTGAAAATTTCTTGTATAAGCATTTACCCTCATGAAAAAATCATAATTTCATATCTATGGGATTAGCAAATCTCAACTCCCTATGCTAAATCACCTGTAATTTTTTCTGATGTATTGACTGATACTAGAACCTTCAATTTCATGGTGCAGAGCATGCTATCAACTTGTGGAGTTAACTTAGACCGGGACACACCCGAATGCGACACGTGTACTGATGAGTTCAACGAGGTATGCATATACTGCATAATACATAACAGAGTTAACTTGACTGCTTCATTAAGTTTGCATCTGGGTTTAAGTGATCAAGTGACCTTCAATCTAAACAGAAAATCAAAGGTCTAAATATGTATGACATTCTCGAGCCATGCTACCACAAACCTGGAAATCTGAGCAATTCAAGATTGCCAGAGAGCTTTCAACAACTAGGGCTTACCGAGAAGCCTCTTCCAATTAGGACAAGGATGTTTGGACGTGCTTGGCCGTTTCAAGTGGCTGTAAATGAAGGTCTTGTTCTTTCATGGCCTGAGCTCTTCCAAAATGCAGTTAACCGAAGAGTAGACGTTCCTTGCACAGTATGTTCTTAAGCTCAAAGTTTTAAATATATCACTGCAAGTTCTAAGTTCTATGATATACACATTCCTTTTGGCTAACGTGATTGCAGAGTGATGAGATTGCTAGCACATGGTTGAACGATGCCTCGGTCAGAAAAGCAATCCATGCTAAATCGGTATTGCATCGTTTTTTGCTCGTTTTCTATGCTAAGCCTCACAACTTGAAGTTCCTTGTAACATATTCCTTTATATTTTCATTTGTGCAGATAAGTGCTATAGGCAATTGGTCCCTATGCATGAAGATTGAGTACTACCATGACGCCGGAAGTATGATAGAGTACCACAAAAGACTTACTTCTCAAGGATACAGAGCACTTATCTATAGGTAAAAGTAGGCTTTATTCAGGAGGAAGTTTTTGTATACTACATTCTGTATGTGTAGAAAATAGTCTGGATTAAGGTTTATTGATCAATCTTGTTGATTTGTATATGGACAGTGGAGACCATGATATGTGTGTGCCATTTACTGGAACAGAAGAATGGACAAAGTCTCTGGGATACAAGGTTGTAGATACCTGGAGGCCTTGGATAGTTAATAGCCAAATTGCAGGGTAAATTATTTTATTGCTTTTTTTTTTAATCCTTGGCAACAAAATCATTAAAATGAAGGTATTTAACTACAATAGATCTCGGTATCATTACAGGTATTTGCAAGGTTATGAAAACAACCTGACGTTCCTTACCATCAAGGTAATACTACCAAAGCCTAAAGAAGAAGAACCAATTTCAAACTTATCTTATGATACCAAATAGACAATGCAGAGATGACATTCCTTTTATTAAATACTACTATTTAATGGTTAATTAAGGTTTGGGATTTGATGACTGTTGTGGATGCAGGGAGCAGGGCACACCGTCCCAGAATACAAGCCCCAAGAAGCATTGGAGTTTTACAGAAGATGGTTGGAAGGAAAATCCATATGAACAAGACAATTCAGCAAACACAATGAATTTGAGTAGACTTTATAACAGAAGTAGTAAAAAAGCATTTTACTGCTTATACAAGAAACAATGAGAAGAAAACATGATTTCTTGTTCGCCTTTTTTTAATTTTGTTCAAGGCCCTGACAAATAAAGCATATGCTAATTGCATGGCTTACATCTTCTTGGGTACAAATTTTAGAGAAGAGCTCAACATCCTCTTGTTGCTAAATGATGAAAATGGGCAGTTCTTGGTAAAGATGACCAAAATAACAGGCACAGAAAGGGAAAGTGGCAAAGGTATACAACACTATATGATCAACAAGCTGAGGTAGAAACTGCAAAGAGAGAGGAATACACAATAAGAAGATGAGCTTAAACGAATAAATGACCACGAAGCTTTTGTTATTTCCACAACAACAAACAACATGAGATTCTGAGAAGAAACACAATAAAAAGGAAAGTACAGGAGAGTTTGATTCTTACAAAATTTGAATTCTACCCCACCAATAGTGGAGAGAGAGGACAACTTCCCCAGACACTAATACAGCTGGGTTTTCACCTACATCCCCTGTTCAACTACAATTTTACAAACAAATAATTATCAAGTTTAACCCGAGTATAATGATATGAGACCAAAAATAGCCAAAAGAAAGAAGAAAACCTGGAAGAATAACTTCCATTTCAAATCAGAGGCTTGGTCTCTGCAGAAGCCTTCTTGTTGCCCTTTCCAGGGACGTATCTCGGAAGAGTCACCAATGTATTTACCCTGGACACGCCTTCTAGAGCTGACCAATCAGTTCCAGGTGGCGCATCATGATCCTCATCTCTTGACACCTCATCATCACTTGTTTCTGGAAGAATGTCTTTGACCGTTTTAGCATTCGTAGAACGGGGCAGCCCATCAGGGCCAGATGGACCACCTTCCTCGGCTGAAATGAGAGGCTCCTTCTCCTTTGTGTAGTTGCAAGCTGAAGTTGAAACTGTGTTCTTGTCTGTGTCAAGAAAGAGGCATGCTACAGCACAGTCATCCACTTTAGAAGTTGGGTATTTTGATCTCCAGGCTCGAACTGCTGACTCAACAAGAGCTTTTGCTGCCGCGTCACGGTTTGGGGATGAATCTACTATGTCCACCACTTCTTTGTTTGATAGGACATCCCAAATCTACAAAGTTACAGCCATAAGTTGAAGGAAATAGTAAAAAATCAATGCTCACCCAAGATGACAAAAAAGAAGCACTAATGTGTTGACATTAATGCCTTACCCCATTTTAATCAAAAAAAAAATGCCTTACCCCATCAGTGGCCATGACAACAAATTCATCCTTCTCCGTGAGTTTTCTATGGAATATATCCGGAACTGATATTAACCCATAATCCTTCAAGCAGAAATCTCCAAATGCACGTGCCATGGCGAGGCCTGGGGAGTCACAGTTGGGTAGCCACACTCGTGCAACTTCGGGTTCGTCTTGAAGGGAAAAAATCCGGCCTCTGTGTCTCCTAATCCTCTCTGCTTCAGCTGTGAAACCATGGAAACAACAACAAAATAAGCTAAGAGTGGTGGAAATGGATTGGAGATAGTTGCTCCCATTCTTCACAAACTTATCAAGAGCAGATCACAATGGATGTCTCTAGGATCATCCATATGGAAGTAATGATACATCTAACATCTCAAGCCATAGGAGATGAGAATTTGTATTTTTTTCAAGGAAAATATAGAACATCGAGGCAGTAAGGTTTGTTGCCTGCATTTATCAAGCCTGTTAACCTAACTCAATACAACGTCATTCTTATAATTCAGCCAACAATATTGCAATGTTTAAGTGCAAAATATGAAAGTACGAGTGTGTTTAGATTGTTTAGGAGAAACAATCCAAAATGCAGAATGATGTTTATCATTCTTATAATTTTAGCCGACAACATCCCACTGTTATAATTGCAAACTATGAAAGTACAAGTACGTTTAAATTGTTTAGGAGAAACAATCCAAAATGCAGAATGATGTTCATGAGATGTATGCCTGTGCAACAATGAAGGGAGAGAGAGACCTGGAAGATTCGGTTTGAGATCCACTGTTAACTGAACTGGAATAAGACAATTCTCCTCATCTCTCGTCCCCAATACTGCTCTGGAGTCTCCAATGTTTCCAACGACAAGGTCTTTTCCCTATGACGTTTATAGGCATATCATTTAGCAAAACTGCAATTTATTAGATGATGATTCACATATGTAAACTCAAAATATGAATGAACAAACCTGCTTGACAAGTGTGACTGCAGTTGTACCACTGCAAAAGCAATCAATACTTCTATGCACCCTCAATTCCCGGTCCATAACTTTGAAAGCTTTCAAAAACGACTCCTTGAGGGTTTGGAAAACATCCGGCTGCTTTACTGCTTCACTGAGATCAAAAGAATGTCGGGATCCGTCATCAGCTGATAAAAAGGACGCATCTTCGGAGTTCTTGCTACTTGAATTGAGGCTTATTTCTCTGAGAACCTCCTCACTCTTCAAAGCTACTTCCCAGTGTGCACTGAGTTTCTGAGGAAGGTGATCTCTAACTCTCCTTGCAACCATATGACCATAAGGCCCATGCCCATCAAAAACACCACAGAAGATTGTGTCGTCTTTTGAGCCAAAATTCTGAAATTGGACATCATATGCATAAGATATGACATCAGTAATACAATAATAAATTCTTATATCCTGAAAGATAGAGAAAGTTACAAAGGGATATGTGGACCAATTTATAGGAAGTAGAGAAGATATTAAAACCACATTGCATATGGGAATGATCCAGGTTGAATGTATTAACATAAAGGCAGATAGAGGCAATGGAAGTACATCGAAGCTAAATATTCAAGTACTTTATATATATTAACTAATGATTGAATAACGATGTATAGCTATACACGATAACTTTGCATGATACTTTTCATGCTTCCAGTTCCAGATAGTATTATTTGGCATCAAACAGTCAAAAACCAGAAGCTCAAATGCACAGGTATGATGAAATAAACATATCCAAGGATTGAGCTAAGTAGAAAAGATGCTCAAAATCAGACACTCATAAACCAACACAAGATCATTATGCTATTACAGAATAAGAAAGATTAGTATTATACAGAAAATGACATGAGGACATAAAAATCTACATATTGCAATGAACTTCTCAAAACAAAACAAAACAAAAACATCAGGATTATATATTCTCATGTACGGGAACAAGAGACGCAAAGAGATCAGAGACGGTTTCCATGAATCAAGTAAAATCCAGCTAAACATCCCAGAAATCCATACAGTAAAGTTCATCCACACAAATCATGCCACAGCTGTTTGGAGATACAGAGCTTCATTAAATCCAATAATCCCAATGAAAACCATTAAATGTAACAACTGACATGGTACCAAATTAAATGTAACAGCTGACATAATACCAAATTGTGAAGGATGCTAGCAAGCTTACCTCCCAGACAACCATGGCATCCTGATTGGTTCCCTTCTTACCCTGCTGGGTAAACAGCGAGGCGAACTCAGTTGCCCCGTTAGCAGCGAGCCTGCCAGGGGTATCGTCTCTCCGGGAATCAACAGAGCCCCCCTTTTTCCTGGGGCTTTTCCTCCTCCTGACTGAAGCAGATGAAGGGGAACCTGGAAGAGGTGTCCTGCTTTCCGAGGATAAGCAGGACCCCATTCTCAGGGCCCTTATGATACTAAATATGCACTCCAGCGCTGCAGGACAATCACAACCCTTATTTTCCAGTGAGGGATCCGTCTCGGCCGCTTCGGAAGAAGCCACAAACAACAACAGGGGCCTTTTCTGAAGCCTCAAACCCCAATTCTGATATCAATCAATCCATATGATTAAAAGTCCAAAACAGATGATTCTGCAGAGCCCACAAGCATTTAATTGAAGGGTTAACGATGTGTCCGTGTATAAGCTTCCTCTAAGAGCTCTCTAGCCTTGTAAGAACCCTATCAAAAGCGCAAGTTGAAGCATAAAGCAAGAGTCTTGAGGCCACCCCCTTTTCCCTCTATTTTTCTTTCTGGTATACAAACACACAAAGGAAGAGATCTATGGATGGAAAGGGAAAAGACGCTCTCCAGCAATATTGATTGATTCCCAAAAGCGCTAATACATAATTGCCCTTTTCCTCTTCCCTTAAATAATACACTCGAATCAAAGGCGAAAAAGGGAAACAATATTATACGATACCTTCAGAATAGCGAATCAATCACACCAGGAAACCCTGTTGCCTTGAGAATTCAGGGATTCGAGCTTCCAATGCCACCAGATCGGCCCAATTCCAACGCTAAATCAACCAATCGCCGGTTTGTTCAGCAGATCAGCATCGAACATACCCACAATTCTCGATCAAACAAATCGTGGGTTCACATCCAATGATCCGGTGACAAATTGGCAATAACAGAGCCTGTAGCTCGGAGAAATCAATGGCGAAAGAAACGGCAATTGGGAAGGTGGTATTGACAGATTCAATGGAGGTAAATGGAGAGAGAAGGGGAACCACCCAAAAGCCAGTGACAGCCAAAAAGCCCCCAATTTTTAGTAGTACCAGGGAGGAGAGCGACAAAGAGAGAGAAGAAATGGAATTGCCTTCGGATTTGGGTTTCTCTCTCTATAAATCACCACCAAATCCGGTAGCGCCTTCTCACTGTCCACAATAATTGTGAAGAAATTGAGCGAATTAAGATGATAACTCCACAGTAAGTGCTGAAAGATCTAACCCAAACGAGAAATTTTACAGCCGAGCTAACGGAGACTGGTAGGAGAGAGAAAACCCAAACGGGAATTCGGGAAATAGTCGTCGTACAGTTGGAATCTGCTGGGATTTCATTTTCATGCCTATCCTTTTCATTTATTTAATTAAAACATTAGTACTTTATTATTAACTTGCATACTTTCTACCAAAAAAAAATTATTAACTTGCATACTTTATTTAGCTTAATCTGGTAGTTTTACATTTGATGATATCTATCTATCTACGTCTACAGTTGTATTTTTTTTTATTAAATGTTTTAAATTAAGTTTTTTTTGATTAAATTGTATTATGTACAATCTAATATGATATTGTTATTATTAGTTTATGCTATAGTATTTATTATTATTGTACTATATTATCTCAATAAATTAATTTATGATTATATATTATTATCACTTTATACTCTATATAGTATAATTCATCTATTTAAATTTATTATGTAGATATTTTACTCTTGTTGATAACTATGTAGATATATCTTATATATTATCTTATTGAATACATTTCTGATTAAATGATACGATCTAAAAAAGAAAAATTATATTTGCTTATTTGATAATAATTCATATCTTTAGTATTTGCTTAGACTTTATATGTTATTGAATTATCTTTTATCTATATGTATCATAAACTTTTATTTTAGGGCAATGAGTTGCATAATAATCATTATATTTACATTTTCATTATTAAATAGTATTAAATTTATATTATAAAAAAATTATATGATTATTTTTTCGTCATTTCCCTATTAAATTAGTATTTGGATAACTAATGTCACTATTATAACTACAAACTTATAGCTTAAGGATAACTATTTTAATATTCGATCATTAAATTACAATCTTAATAATACAAAAAACGATAATAATGTCATGCGGCCAATTATTTAAACAAGACAATATATTGGTTGAATATAAAAAAACAACGAAACCATAAGATAAATAACAACCATATAATTAAAATGATCAATATAGTATCAAAGAACCGTCCCCGACAACGCCGGGAGTAGATGTCTAGTTAGGTGTTATTGCTTCACTTTCTCCATAAAATATTTATGAAGAAAAATAAGTGCATAGACATTGGAAACAAAATAAGTTAAATGGCTAATAATAATAATAATAATAATAATAATAATAATAATATTATTATTATTATTATTATTATTATTATTATTATTATTATTATATCCTATATAGAACAGATTTTATTATATTCTAAAGTTATAGTCATGATATAATAAATCTTTATATAATATATCATGAAAATAGATCTCATATATGATAATTCTATGAAGTAGGCGGTAGTGCCAGGCGCCAGCATAGAGATGGTGATAAAGTAGTGATAGATTGGTAGCAACAACAATAATCGTAATGGTGGCGAGAAAAAAATGACATCGACAACCATGGGATGTGTAGATAGGGTTAATGCACGGTAGCAGTGACATCCGTCGTGAAGGTGGTATTTATTACTATTAGATGTGATTGTAAAGGTGGGCGGTGGCGGAGATAGAGGTGATAAGCAACACCAACGATGGTGGTCATGCTAGTGATGGTGGTGGTGACAGAAGTATAACATGGTGTTGACAAGAGTGGAGGCGGTACTAATGGGGGTGGTGCAAGCACTAGTGGAGGTGGCGGTATTAGAGAAGGTGGTGATCAATGTGTCAGTAGGCAAAGGCGGTGCATTAGCGACAATGGTGGGGGAGGTGATGACAATAGAGGCGGTGAAAGTGGTGTACGTAGTTGGTGACTCGGTGGTGACGATGTTGATGGTAGTGATCAAGAGGTGGTGCTAAACACATTAGTTTGAAAAAAAAACGTAGAGAAAAAATTGATACGTTAATTAGGAAGACCTATTGATCAATATCAAAAACCGTTAATGGCAATTGTATTTTTGTTATACCAACAATGACACAAAAAATAGTAAAAATTAACACCACAAGTGACAAAATAACACCAAGATAAGATAGATCAATGATATGATTCAAAACAACATGACCATAACTTTGAAAGAGAACTGCTTTGGAAAGGAATTGACAGAATAACAAGAAATGTATATGATAAGCCCTAACATTTGGATAATCTAATTAATCAATCTGCTTGATGAACATCGGAGACAATTGGCAATCAGTCGTGAATAATTGACATACAAATGGATAGGATCGTTATCCAATCAAAGAGTTCAAAGACATCCTAAATTGGTAATCTCGTATCACTATGACATATATATCCATATGATTGTGTTCTTTGATAAGTTTTTTTTTTTTTTTTTTTTTTGAACAAGTAAAAATTCGGTAGACCAGCCAAAACTGGTGTACCGAGAGGCCGTTAGACGGCAGCCGACAGCGGCTAAGAAAATAGAAACAAAAGGTCAACACAAGAAAACAACACGAGAAGACAAATACAACACCAAAAAAGAAAGAACCACTGACGAGCCCGGATCGAGGTGAGTGAAACACCAGAAGACTAGTGCTCCGGCACGAGAAGGTCAACCATCATGGGTGAGGACTAGTGACGTTCCCTCCACCGGAATGAAGGATCTTCAAAAGCCCGAAACGACCTGGCCACAAAGACTTTGTACGACACCGGGGGCTCTGGCTTAACTATTTGGAGAAGTACTGATCAAACTCGGGAAGCTTTCTTGACGCTTTCTTCCCAATCGGAACATTGCTATTACATGAACAAGATTTAGTCCAATAACGGAGATATAACATTGCTATTATGTGTTGGCTTTGTGTCGATGGATTCCGGGATCGGCCTATAGGCACATGGACCTTCATGTTGTTCATGCACTTCAGGCGCTCCTTTCCTATTGTCCAACTAGTTTGTAAAAATATGTGTTCTTGATATTGCAGCACAGGGGTTATTAAGAGTTCAGTATCAAGTTGTTCAGTTGGTTTTGGTTCAATATTTTTGTTCATTTGAACACCACCATTCTTGACCTCCTCGATCATGGTGAGTTCAAGTTGTTCAATGAGAGTTGGATCAAAAGATTGTTCCTCGAAGATTTTCTTTTCGGAGTGTCTTTCAATGGTGGACGATATCGTGTCTCTTTGTTCCTCCTCTATGATGATGCTCCGAGAGTACCACACAATCTCAATGCATATAGAAAATAAGCAGAACTTGCACCACATAAAGTTAGTACACCGATAATACAAACATAACCCATGAAAGTGATGGATTTGCAAAGTGTTAAAAAGAGGAGGGGACCAAATCATAAACAAGCTTATTCTCTGATCCCAAACTCTCAAACTAAGACCAGATTTCAAGCATACTTCTAGATTACCATGAAAGCTAAACCTCAAGTAGATGACATGGTTAGGAGTAAACCTAGATCTTTGCAGCAACGCTTTAACTTCTTGGATTGATAAGTATGTGTTCATACCGCCATGGAAGAGCCTAACTTTGCTCTTGCCCTTCCTATGGTGCTGCTGACTTGAATCCGGCTCGCCACCCCCGCCTTCCTGGGCGACCGGAAATCCCGCTCGAACTGTCTCTAAGGGCCATCGGTTTTGGTTTGGTAAGTAGCCAACTGAAGCCCTTTTCGAGAGCCTAAGCCCTCTTCGAAGTATGTGGTAGATCTTTGTTGAAGCCCCCTTCGATCCTCTTCGACTTTGTTGATTTTCATGTTTTCTTTTCCTTTTTGAGCACTCATAAGCCTTCAATTGAAGGCCTACCACCATTGTTGCTCGGATCTTCAGATTTGGTTTTCTAGGGTTTTTTCGGTTTCGGGTTTCTTCTCTCTTTAAAGAGAAATTGGCCAAATTTCTGGAGCCATATGTGTTTAGGGGTTGTTTGATCGAAATCTCTGATGCAATTTCATAGATAATTGCTAGAAGGAGGATGAACCAGGAAGGGGGCAAGATGAGTTTTCCACCATAGCTATCGCCAAAGAAGAGAGGGCAAAAGGCAGGGGGGTCGGGGTCGGGGGTCTCTATTATTTTTTTTAGGATTTGTTGACAAATACCACATCCATGTGTTCTTTGATAAGTTATTTATATTGCATGATGATTGAACTTTTTAAAACAATTTAGAGAGCCCACCATACAGATTTAATACTAGTACTAGTTTTATATTGATGTAATGATAGTTTAAAAGGGCAAGACGAGATGCGATCCAAGGAAAAGCTGTCGGTCGGTGGACGTGTTTGGGCGTCACCTGTTTGTTTCTGACAGATCAATCTTGCCTGGCCCGCCGGCCGCCATGTTTCGTTTCCTCTTAATCTTTTTTGTTTTTTTAAGGACGTTTCCTCTTAATCTTAATACTCCGTAGTTTGGAAGTAAATAAAACTAGTAGTACAAACCCCGTACCATGCACGAGTAATGTAAATATAAAACCGAATTAATCGATCGAATTTTGATACGAATACGCTTTTGACTTGGGAATTTATAATTCAAATCCGATAGATCAAAGTCCAAACATATTGACACATGTGAATTTTTTTCACTATTCTTCAAGATTCAATAATTCTAAAATAGTTGTATTCAAATTCATATTATTAATGAATATACTATTGACACATGTGAAATTTTTTCACTATTCTTCAAGATTCAATAATGATAAAAATATATACTAATTAATAAGAAAAAATTATAAGAAATATAAAAGAAAATCACTTCAATTTCCTTATTCGTATAAGAATATATAATTGAATATGATATTAAGTATACATAAGGAAATTGGATAAGATATCAAGAAGATATATAAGTTATTTTTTGAAAATCAATGCAAAAAATAAAATTATTATTTTATTCAACATTGATGACGTGACCCAAATTTTAACAAAGACTTGGATTCCGCTTTATACTGTATTATAGTAGATTATAGTAGATACACACGTCGCATTTCAAAATAGTTACTCAAAACACCATTTGCAGATGTACATATATTACGGAATAATTATTTTTCGTATATTACACCCATTGAATATATAGCTAATAATGCAAAGTTAATTATTAGGACGAAGAAATATGGAAAAAATATAATAATTATGATAAAATTAATTATTAAGGGTAAGAGAAAAAAGACAAAAATAAAATAAAATAAAAATTAGAGAAATTTGCCGGAAACCACCCGTATGATAGGCCATATTTCGCTAAACCACCCTTTTGTTTCGATATTATTTTGAGCCACCTGTATGATACCCTCCGTTAACAAATAACCACCCCCTCCAAGTTTCCGTCCAAAGCGCGTGGCCACGTGGATAATAATTTTTTTTGCCTTTTTTATTTCAGCCTTTTACACAAAAATAAATAAAAACCCCCAAAATCCTAATTTGGAGCCCTAATTTCCCAAAATCCCAATTCGGAACCCTAATTTCCCAAAATCCCCAAATCCCGACTCTGCGATGGCGATGGCGAGGAGCGATGATTGAGCTTCATTCGTGCTACAACAACAACAACAAATTGGAGTTGGGGCAAGCTGCGGTTGAGGAGGGGAGATCTAGAGGGAGCCGAGAGGAGGGAGGACGAGGTGAGCGGAGGATCGGAATTGTCGGCCAGATCTGGAGGTCGGGCGGAGATTTCAAGTCGTCGTCGGGGGCCGGGTTACAGCCGGCGAGCGTGGGCAAAAGATCTGGAGCAGAGAGATGGGCGAGCATAGAAGAAAGGGTCGAGGCGAGTGGAGTCCGGCGGAAGGAGGGCAGCGAGAGGATTGGTGAGGGAGAGCAAGCTCGGGAACCGCCGGCCGGCGGGTGTGTGGCCAGAGAAGACAGTCGGGGAGGCTATCTCCGAGTTGGCTAGAGTGGTGTGCGAAGGAGATGTGGCCGGCGTAGGATAGAGAGAAGGAGGGTGGTCATCGGTTTTTTATTCCAATCGCCGGGCCGGGGGAGACGAAGTCGAGCGGGTCGTAGATGGTGGTGGATTTGCTGGTGTCGCCGGGTCCGGTAGAGTACAATTTCGCCGGCAAACGTGGGCAATTCAGATCTGGAGGGAGGTGGGGAAATAGAGGGAGGTCGGGAAAAGCAGAGGTGAGCAAAGAGAGATCGGGGGAATATTGGGGGAAATTGATATTTTTAATTTGTTTTAAAATTTTTTTAGTGGTTTAAGTGTTTATAAGAAAAGAGAAAATAGTAAAATGCCACATGTCACGCGTAGTTAACGGTTTTTTGACGGAATATGAGGTGGGGTGGTTCTTTGTTAACGGAGACCATCATATAGGTGGTTCAAAATAATATCCAAACAAAAGGGTGGTTTAGTGAAATATGACCTATCATACGGGTGGTTTCCGGCAAATTTCTCTAAAAATTATTGTAAGACAAAAACAAAGGCCTAAAACATACGCAGCCCCCTAAACTTGCACACATTAGTCATTTTAGCACCTCAATTCTTCGGGTATTCACTTTGACACCTGAACTCAACATTTTGTGACCGATCAGACACTTAGACGCTGACATGGCAAAAAAAAATTGCCACGAGAGTGCCATGTCATATGCCACATCATTATTTAGATAAATAAAAAAAATAAAAAAACCCTAACTAAAAAAAAACCCAATTTCCCCCCAATTTCCACCTTCATGCCTCCAATGGCGTCCTCGCAATCCCTAGATCCCAAATCCGGCTACTCCTCATCCACAAAAATCTACCACAGCCTCCGCCCCGCCGTCCCTCTCCCGCCGGAATCCTCTCCTCTCTCCATCTCCGTCGTCATCCTCTCCTTCCTCCACTCCTCCGCCGGGGCCGCCTCCCTCAACTCCATCCCCGCCTTCACCGACGTCGGCGACTCTCTCTCTCTCCTCCCTCTTCTTCCGGCAGGTTCGCTCCCTCTCCGCCGCCCTCCGCCTCGGGATCGGCGGTTTCCCTCCGATCGGAAAAGGCCACATTGTGCTCGTCCTCTCGCCTTCCTCCCTCAAAATCCCCGTCCTCTAGTTCTCCCTCCTCTCGATGGGCGCAGTCGTCTCCCCCGCCAGCCCGCTCCTCTCCGACTCCAAGCTCTCTCACATCGTCCGCCTCGCGAAACCGAAACTCGCATTCGCCGCCTCCTCGTTCTCCCCTCGCCGCCTCGCTCCCCTCCCGACCGTCACTGTCGACTCGCCCGAGTTCAACTCGCTCCTCACGACTCACCGCGACAACTCAAACCGGGTCGTGGTCTCGCAATCCGATCGGGCGGCGATCCTCTACTCCTCGGGAACCACGGGGAAGATGAAAGGCGCGGAGATGACGCATCGTAACCTAATCGCTCTAATCAGCGGCCTCTACCACACGCGGCCGGATCGGGATCCGGACTCGCCGTCGATCCTCCATGCCCCCATTTCCCCCACCGGATCCCTCTCGTTCACCTCCTCCGGCCAACTCCTCCTCCGCCGGCGTCGTCATCCTCTCCATCGGAGGCCAGTATGCCTCCACCAATTTCCCTAAAAATAAACTTTCGCCTGTTTGGGGGTTTTTTTTTTTGTGTTTTTGTGTTTTTTCTTTTAACTAGGTTTTTTTTTTATTTTTTGATTTATTTAAATAATGATGTGGCGTATGACATGGCACTCTCGTGACAATTTTTTTTGCCATGTCAGCGTCCAAGTGTCTGATCGGTCACAAAACGTTGAGTTCAGGTGTCAAAGTGAATACCCGAGGAATTGAGGTGTTAAAATGACTAATGTGTGCAAGTTCAGGAGGCTGCGTATGTTTTAGGCCCAAAAACAAATAGTCGCATGGACAATTGAAACAAAAGGAAGTATTAGACACAAATATATGATATTGAGCCCAATTAGTAGTTATGGACCCGGCCCAACAAATAAGCTGAAAAATGGGATTTGGTTCAGCCCAGATCCCACCTAAACCCATGTCTGATCATGTACATGAATCGCTTACTAGCATTTCGAAAACAAACAAAAGCACAAAATATGTCACTTATCTGAATCCAGTAATGTGAATGTATGTCTCAGCTACGGAAATTGGATGAAGAATATGGTACCCCCAACTGTTTGTTATGCTATTGAGCGTTGAGCCTACCAAAACTAACCAGGCTCGCTTGCTAGAGATGCAAATATGTTGGCCGTGTTCGCTAATGACCCAGACTGTGGACATGCTATAACTTTAACACCGCCTTGAAGAAAGTCAAACAATGAGAAAGCAAGTTCCACCATGAGGTAATATAAGAAGAGATTAACAGAAGATGCACACCCTTGTTCTGAATGATAATACCTTGTTCCTATGGATTTGAACATGCAATACACAACCCAGTGTACTGACATTGTCTGATAACTCCCCTTTCTCAAGAAAGCCACACACATTACTGACAAATTCCATATTTGACTATCTCTCTCATTCAGACAATTCGTCGAACACCTAGCGCTCATGCCATTGTTCTACGTCTAAAAGCTTGAACACCAAATTAAAAATCGCCCAACCCATAAAAGGGCAGCAGATTCTCTACTCAAATTGCTCTCAGAGAAACACAAAACCAGGAAACAGCAATCCAAAATCACCAAATCTTAGAAAACAAGGCAGAAAAGTGACATTAACATTATTCAAAACTGCTAGAATTTGTCATCCCGAAGGACTTCACCATCGACATCTCCAGAAGCGGAGGGATCAGAGGCATCTAGAAGGGCACTGTGCTCTTGCTCGGCGGCCTTCATCATCTTCTCCATTTCTTGCACCCTCGACCTCATCACACTCGCCACCAAAACTGCAACCCCCAAACAAAAGAAAAAAGAGAGATCGAAATTACAAACAGCAAGTGGAAACAGGAAAGGGGAATTTAAAAGGAGAGAGAGGGGGGGATACTTCCGGCGGTGCCGAATGCCCAAATCCAGAGGATCTTGAGGCCGGCCGGCTTTTCTTTCCACCCCATCTTTGTGTTGCTCCCTACGACGGCGGTGACTGCTCTCGCTCAAGTTCTCGACTTCTCTTTCTTTTTCTATTTTTGGGTAATTTACTGGATTGCACTTGATCGAGTGTTAAATGTATAAAACCACCCTCTTTTTAATTATTTTTTTAAACAGCCATCTCTATGTTTATGTTCGCATAAAACCACCCGTGCATTGAAAATAAAAATGTGCACAACCATCTTAATCTTTTTTTTTTTTGGGAAATTCCGCCCGGTAACCACGAGGTTTTGCAAATTCCGCGTGGTACCCAAAGGTTTTCGGTATTCCGTGTGGTAACCACGAGGTTTTGCAGATTCCGCATGGTAACCTTAGTCTATTATAAAAAGTTAAAATTATATAAAAACTTACACATCATTTCTACTTAATTACACAAATCACCCTATCTTTAGTTTTTTTTAACTATCTAATCTATTTTATAAAACACTTAAATTTATAATTTTAGTATTATATATTTTTTTTTTATTTAATCTTTTTCCATGACATTATATACTATTATTTTACAAAATCTTATATTTTTCAATTATTAAAAAAAGAACCGCATTTTTCAAATTTGTATTAAAAAATTAAAATAGATTTGATAGGTTTGTTGAAAAAGTAAAAAACAAATTAGTTTATTATACCTAATTTGAAGTATTATTTAAATAGGTTTTTTCAACAAAACTATCAAATCTATTTTATTAAAATACTTAGTGAGAAGTATTACTTAATACATAATTTATTTTTAAATGTTAATTTATTATAAATACAAAAAACTGCCTAAAGTTGGACATGCCGTAAAAAACCCATAATGTTACATATTTTTAATGTCATGATATATGTACATTATATTAAGAAAAAACAATTTTATTTTATTCTAAAAATAAATTACTTGAACTAGTGTACCAACTTTTAAAGAACACCCTCTTAAAGGATCAACTATTAATAAAGTTCAAGTTTATATTTTGTTAATAAGAAATGATAGTTTCTTAAAAATTAGGTATGCTTTTGTTAATTTGAAAAAAGAACTATTTTTTATACAAATTTGAAAAATGTGGTTCTTTTTATAATAATAATAATAAATATAAGATTTTGTAAAATAACAATATAAAGTTTCATGGAAAAAGAGTAAATAAAAAAATATAATACTAAAATTATGAAGTTAGGTGCTTTATAAGAATAGTTTATATAGTTTAAAAGAAAAACTTAAAAAATGGTGATTTGTTTAATTAAGTAGAAAGGATGGGTATGTTCTTATATAATTTTAACTTTTTTATAATAGACCAAGGTTACCATGCGGAATCCGCAAAACCTCGTGGTTACCACACGGAATACCGAAAACCTTTGGGTACCACGTGGAATTTGCAAAACCTCGTGGTTACCGGGCGGAATTTCCCTTTTTTTTCATAAGGAAAGAACTAGGGTCGGCATAAGTATTACTATCGTCGTTGTGGAGACCCGTACACGAGACCTCCCACGACTTGAGGGACGAAAATCTTTTGTCCTCCCGCACGTCCCACTCGCACGTCCCACTCCTTCCTATTGGTCGATGTTATTTATTTCGGTAGAATTAAAGGGAAAATATAGGGGGGACCCATAGTTTCAACCAATAGGAAGGGAGGGACACGGGAGTGGGACGTGCTAAGGGGACAGAAGATTTGAATTTCGACTTGAGTACTAGTTTGCCAAGCGCAAACCATCTTATTCATATTTTATTTGTAACGCCACCTAAAGTCTCATTTCACTAAATTATCGGTTTATCTTTGTCAGGCTGGTTTGTTTCGTATTTTGGGGGAGTTGGGAAATCATGTCAAATTTAAGATAGTTTGGCGTTTTTAGATAATTTGGGACAAGGTGAGTGTCAGTTCTCGTTAAAGTAATATTCAATTTGTTGAACTTTTTATTTTGCCAACTGGTTTAAGGAAATTTTTTACATCCATTGGAGATGAACATCAGACCTTATGGATGTGGAGAATGTTACTTATCACCTCAACAACTCTCTTTGGTTTAAATTTTTTAAATTTGAGTTTCACATCAATATCAAACTAATCAAGCTTGGGTGATAATCAAGCTTGGGTAGACACAATGGAAAATCTATTAAGGCAAACATGATTGTTACATAAGACACATTACACCATCCACAACCGTTAACTGATCGGTCCAGGATCGGAGGGTCTCACAATTTAAATTTATAAAAACCGAACCTCAATTGTAGTAAAGAGGTAGGGTGTCGAACACACGGGAGTTCGTGCGTCGAGAGTACCCGAAAAGACTAAGAAAAGATGGAAGAAAGACAAAACAAAGGAAAACAAAAGAGATCACCTCGGACCGACACAAGTCACTTCGGTCCGAGGGTGGATCGAGGTTGAGTTTGGGCGGGACCGACACACACTACGTCGGGCCCGACTTGCTGGGTAACTCGGTCTTGCACAATAAGTAGATCGGTCTTAGGTTTTTGGGTTCCACCCCTAACTAGACTTGAATATTCTTCCCCAATTCAGCCAAAAAGTGTTTGATCCTTGTGAGATCGAGGTTGCTAGCCCCGGATCCCTCCACTCTACACCTCGACCCAAGGGAGTTTTCACTCACCTTCGATGCTAGGAACTTGTGATGGGATCGAGATTGCTCACGCTTACTCTTACCAAACACAAGCCTAGATCTCTTGTTTCCACAAGAGAATTGAAGCTCAATGTAGAGAGGATTCACAAATCAAGCACTCAAGGCTATGGAATTGGGGTTTTCTACCCAATCCTAGTTAGGGGATTCCCCCATAGCCCAAGACTATGGAATCTACTCCATATGGTAAGAGAAAAACACAATCAAAATGGAAATCAAGCAAATCTCAATCATCAATATCCAATCAAACTCCAATTGCATTTAAATTCAAAGTGTCAACAAAATCCAAGTCTCAATTCTACTAGATCAAAGCAAAACAAAGTACAAAACTCACTAATCCTCTACTCTAGACCACCGATCTCCTCTTCTCTTCCTCCTCCTCTCTTCTCCTTGCCCTCCAAGTCTTCCTTTGAGCCTTTAGAGAGTGATTTGGGTTGTGGTGTGTGTGTCTCCCTCTTGCTCTCCCCCTAATCACCTCTAATTATCCTACTCTCTTGATTGGGGACCAATGAATTCCCAATTTAGAAAAGGGCAAATGTGGAAAGTTACTAAAAATATGCCTTGGGGAACAATCCTCTCAAATGCCGACTTGGACCGACACCCTGGGGACCTCGGGCCCGACGTTGGGAACGTCGGTCCTGGTCTCTGGTTGCTCGATCTCGGGCCCGACTTGATGGAATGTCGATCCGGGGCCTCGGTCCTTGTCTTCTTCTTGGGTTTCCTTCGGTTCCACTTCATTCTTGGCTTGGCTCTTGCATTCCTTGATTTGGCTCCTTCATTAGCTCCTCCAAAATGTCCTCATTCTTGCCATTTCTCCTACAAAACAAAGCAAACTCGCATAGTTTCCGAATCTCAAAGAAAAACCGGGAACTAAGCTAAGAAGGAACGAAACTAACAAAGAAAGGAATGAAAAACACATATTTACAAGGGAAATTAACTACTAAAACACCTCCAAAATGAGAGACGTCAGAATACCCCATACTTAAACTTGCTTGTCCTCAAGCAATAACAATGTAAGCAAGACCGAAGCACAATCTTCAAGTAAAGCCTCATATGAAAAACACATTTAAGCATAAGTGATAGATATGCTAGTAAGATTACATCATCACACATGATCAAGTGTTCAAGGAATAAAGTCTAATGCAACCAAGCCTCACTTTAGGTATGTGAAAATGTGTATCTCTCATCATGTGTTTAGGCTTAGCAATGAACACTCAAACTCAAAAATCATGCAAGTAAAGGCTTTACTATTGAAGCTAATATCACCAATTCCTCCACCTAGAGATGCCTATTACAATGCACACAAAGAATATGAACTTGGCTCAATGGAGGTCCTCAAAGACGTTCCATTCGGCCGGGTTGTAATGGGGCTTTTGGTGTTTCTCAAGGTAGGAATCATTTTGGTCTTGTGGTGCTTACAATGGGGATTGAACTTTCTAGTCTCTCACCAAACTCACCAAATTATTCCACTTTCAATTTCACACTCCCAAAAGACTTTGATTTTCTTCTTTCTTTTCTTTCAACCCACATTTCACTAAACATTCCACTTCATCTTTGCACTTATACTTTTTGTTGGATTTTTCACACTTTTTACACTTAGGATCGACTTGCAACACAACTCGGGCCCGAAGTGCACTTATCCTCGGTCGGAACCCTTTCTTACTCGCTTAAGCATTTTGCTTTCAATCCTCTATTTTTCCAACTTTTCCTTCTTTCTTTACAACTTCAAAGATGCACTACCCACTTGGTTTATAACTCCCTTTCTTGCCCTTCACCAAAGAGAATCTCAACTCTCCAAATACATTCCAAAACCTCTCACTAAAGTCCAATCCCATAAGGGTCAAGTCATATAGGCTAGGAATCATATTTTTGAGGAGTTTCAAACAAAGGTCTAAGGCTAAAATGGGGCTACAAACAACGGTTTATCTTCAAGGTAGGATATGGAATATTTTTGTGACAAAATGAAATAAAGTTCAAATCAATGTGACAATGCATAGAACAATTCTCATATTGGTCTTGGAAAATAGATAAACACCTCAATAGCAAGTTTTACGAAGCATGCATGAGCTAATTCACACAAGAAAATGAGGGATATGCAATATGAACAAGCATCCCTAAAATGGCCAAAAATAATCTCACAAGGTTCACTCTAGCTTAGTTGCATCAAATTTCATCCAAGAACTCATGTGCTCAATAAAAACATACAAGATATCATATCACATCAAAAACAACATCCATGTAGAGGCTAAACTATCCAAAAATATGCAAAGGAATTTACATGCTCACATCATCATTAGCCTTCTTTAGACATCTAAGATGGGAATTCCTAGTCCAAAAACAAAATCTTTTTGTTGTTTTTCACACAATTTTCGAATTTTTAGTGATTTTTACAAAAATTTTCTCACACAAAACAAAAGAAACTCATCCATTCATACCATATCAAACATCATCATCACTCATGCAACATCCTTCATCATGCCACTATCCAAAATGAAACATCCCATAAACAAACACAAACTCAAACACACTAGACATGGAACTATGAGCTACTAACCCACCCCATACTTAAAATTTTGATGTCCTCTTCAAAAGAAATCAAAACTCCAAAGGTAAAGAGAAGAGTAAAGAGAGCTCACAATTTTCCTTATTCTTGAATGGCATTTTGAGGCTTAGTTCGGGGGGTGACCGCGGCGTTGTCTCCTTTGGAGCCGGGCGTGCCGCTCTCGCTCGTACACTCGATCGTGGAAAGGGTCTTGACTTGGCGGTTGAATTTGTGGGGCGGGACGCATCCATTGATCTTGACGGGAAGAGAAGTTCCCGGTCATCCATTCATTAAAACTCTCTTGGACGCTCCATCTTTGGTCCTCGGCCGCTCACAAGTCATCCACATCACGTCTCATGTAGGCCATGTTGCGGTTCACCTCGTCAAATTGCTCTTGGAAGTCTTCTTGGTGGTGGAAAAGTTGTTGTTGTTGGAAGTTGAGGTTTTGTTGTTAAAGGTTGATTTGGTGCGCCTCTTGAAGCATTGTTGATTGTTGAAGTTGGAGATGTGCCATTTGGTTGGCCAAAAAGTTCATGTCCATCGATTGGTTTGGCTCGGGGAACACCATTCCGGGGCCGTACCATTGGGCATACCCCTCATACCCTCCATAGCTTCGTGGTGCTTGTTGTGCTCCACTTCCCTCACCCCTCTCAAATCGGCTCGGGACCGGATCGGGCAAGTATGCATCGGACCGACGTTGGTGGATATCGGGCCCGACATGGCTTGTACCTCGGTCCAAGAGTGTTGGTGCGTGGTCGGTGAGCAAATTGTGATAACCACCTTCTTCTTCTTCTTCACCTCTAGGCAAGTCCACCTCCATGTCGTCTCTCCTCACGAACTCATATTGATTAGGCTCCTCTTCTTCGGTGTCCGGGGAAACTTGAGGAGAAGTAAAGCGGATGTGTTGAGGTTGTCTCCTAACCTCAAGTGTCCCCTCCGGCTCTCCAAAAGGATTCACCTCTCCCGTCCACCCTTGGAACCAATTGTAGTAGTCGGTGAGGTTAAAGAGGCGTGGCTCCAAGGGGATGTGCACATTGTTGAAGTTGGAGTGTGGGGCTAGGTAGGTGGTGGCGCCAGTCACTTGCTTCTCTTTGATAATGTTGGCCTTTTTGAAGTACTTCAAGTCCATGAGCTCCACACCATTTGGGGCCGGCGTGTAGGTAGACAAGTCCACCTCAAGACGGTGAGCTAATCGGGCAATCATGCCTCCAAAATAGATCCATGAGGAACTATGGAAATCCCTCACCATCTTCACCCATTCCCAAGCAAGGCTCATTGGCTTCTCATTCTCAAACAACATCTCGTAGAGTAGCATGGCCTCCTCCTTCATCGGCTTGCTCAATTCATGTCTAGCAAAGATAGAACAACCCAAAGCTCGGATCATGACTCGGAAGAGTGGGTTTGCTATCTCGTTTGTCGATGCGCCTTTCCTCATCTCACGTCTTCCGGCTACGAACTTCCAAAGGTAGTCCACCTTCTCATTATCAACATAGGCCTCCTCTCTTGCAAATGGGAACCCAAAGTAGTTCGCTATGTTCCGAAGAGAGACCTCATGCAACTCGTTGCCCATTTGGAAAGAGATCATGCCTTCACTCTCGACCCCTTCATAGGTTCACTTGAATGTTGCCATGAACTCGGACGTCAAGGCGGGATAATGAGTGTTGTTCCACCTTAGCAAGACGTTGAGCCCAATGTGGTTATAGCACCGAGCAAGAGCCTCATCCATGCTCATCTTTCTAATGGACTCCCAATCTAACCACCGGGTGTGGTGAGATAGACCCATGAGGCGCTCATACTCTCTAGCCACGTCCTCATCCTCAAAACGCACATCGTCCATCCTTTGGACCCTCTTGGACGACTTCTTGGACTTTCGCGTTACTTTCTCCATCCTTGAAGAAGATGCTCGGGTAGACATGGTACCTACACACAATCAAAACCAAAGAACTCCAAAATAAAATCTATACAATCACAACAAGAGCACAAGCTTCCATCACAAACAACTCATCATGCAAAGAGATGACCCCATACTTGTTCTTAAAACTCTCAATCCACAAAATTCAATCATGCATGAGCTAAGAATCACATATCAATGGTCAAGCTATAAGATATATCATGATAAACATGCTATAACCAACAATCAAGCTCATGAATCCCTAAATTCACACAAGAGAAACTCGAAAAGCATAGGATCGATATGCAAAAGACAACGGGTCCGAGGTTGGGGACCTCGGTCCGAGTGTCTGGACCGACATGCAACATCGGTCCGAGGATCTGGGTACCTCGGTCCGATTGTAATTCGACTTCTCTACTTCGAAACACCCATAAAACACACTATCATGCTCCTAAAACTCAAAATCAACCAATTCTCATCACCAATCGAGGTTCTAAGTGGGATTTATCAACAATTAAGCACAAATTTCTCAATGCATGTAAATCATCATGGATGCTCAAAGTCCAAGCTCACTCAATTATGGCATATCTCAAATCTAGCAATGAAAACATGAAATTCACAAAGAATCAAGTAAAGATTGAGATTCACATACCAAATGTTGAAGAAACAAAGACTTCTAGCAATCAACTTCTTAGAACCCAAATTTCTCTTCTAGATCTAGAAGAGGGATGAAGATCTATGGGATTTTGTTAGGATTTTTGGCTTTTGGTTCAATGTTTGGGGATGCTAGGGGTTGGATCGAGATCTTGTGGGTGGGATTGCTTGAGGTTCGAGTATGGTGGAGAATGGGGATTGAATTGGGAGTTTTTGAAGGGATTGGTATTTTGGGAAGGTAGTTATGGAGGTAAGGGGTGTTAGGTAAGGGAAAGGGGGCTTAAATGGGGTAGAAGACAAAGGTAGGTCAGAAGGGCAAAATAGGAATTTCCACCAAAATCAAGACCAAGGTAATCGGCAAGCTTGGACCGATGTTGGAACCTCGGGCCTGAGGTACTGGGTACCTCGGTCCTACCTGTTTTGGCTTCCTAAAATTCCCTCGTCTTGGTATTTTCTACCCACAAGTCATTGCATCATTTCCACAAATACCACACATGATCATGAAGCTCACATAACACATATATCCACAAAATACATGCTAAAGAAGAGATTAGGAAGAATCTAAGCTAAAGCAAAGAAAGACAAACTAAAAACTACGAAAATGAATCTACTAAACCCGGGTTGCCTCCCGAGGAGCGCTTCTTTTAAGTCACTAGCTTGACTTCTAACCTCTACCCTTCAAGGAGGGTGAAAAATGGTGAATTGATCCTCCTCGTCATATGCACCTCCATTCTCCTCATAGCCAAAGTGCCACCATTTGTGTTTGATGAAAGAGTGGCTTCCAAATTCTCCATCATTCTTTTCCTCCAAAGTGTAGGTTGGTATCTCTTGCATCTTCTCAACTTACTCTTCATCACCTACATCACAAAAGTCTAAAGAATTTCTAGGGGACTCTATGACATTATAACTCAAGTCTTCTTGCAAATCATCCAAGCAAAGGTAGTCATCCTCTAAATCCTCTTTCAAATCACTTAAACAAATGTAAGAATCTCCCACATCAAAAGGATATAGATTAGGATACTCTTCATGGCTTGGTGGGCTATCTCCATCCCTTGACTCTTCATGGACTTGATCATTGACCATGTCATGGTCTCTCAATGGTACTTCCTCTTTTGTGGATTCCAACTCCTCCCTCTTGCGCTTGGCACATTCCTCTAGCTTCAAAATCGCCAATGCATCCGGTTCATTAAGGGCCTTGTTGAAATGGAACTCCACTTTTTCCTCTCCAATCTCGAAAGTGACCTTCCCATTCCTCACATCAAACTTGGCACCCGCCGTAGCTAGAAACGGCCTCCCGAGAATAATGGGCACCATCGGATCCTCTTTCATGGCTAAGATCACGAAATCATCGGGCACAAAATATCTTCCAACTCTAACCGGGACGTCATCTAGAATTCCGGTGGCCTTTGTTGATGAACCATCGGCCATGGTAAGACTCATATCAACCGGTTCCATATCTCCGAGGTTAGCCCTTCTCCATATGCTCATAGGCATAACCGATATGCTTGCTCCTAGATCACAAAGAGCCTTGAATTGTTGGGATCCAATTCCCACGGTGATGGCAAATCTTCCAGGATCACCTAGCTTTTGAGGTAGCTCTAAGATCTTCTCCTCATCTTGCATCTCAACAATTGACCTCTTCTTGCTCAAGATTTCCTTCAAGAACTTTGCATATGATGGCATCTCACTTAGAGCATCGGTGAATGAAATAGTGATGTTCAAGCCTTGCAAAAGCTTCAAGAACCGCTTGAACTTGCCCTCAACAATCTCCTTGGGCTTCTTCATAGGATATGGAAGAGTAGTAGCACCTTGCTTCTTGCTTGGATCCACCTCCTTGGATCGATCTTGGCTCCTCTCCACGATCTCAGCCTGGACCGACTTAGGATCGACGTCGGGACCGACGTCAAGCATCTCGGACCGGGGGCAGGGGCTTTCTGGGCACGTCGAGCCACCTTCAGGGCAAGTCGGGCCGACTTCAGGGCAAGTCGGGCCCGAGTTGCTGGGTATCTCGGTCCACTTCAGGGGACTTCTTTCATTCACCGGATCGATGTTTGGGCACGTTGGGCCCGAGGTGCTGGGAACCTCGGTCCGACTCTCTTCTCTTGTTCTTGGAACTTGTGGCTCGGGCAAACTCCGTCCACTCCTCAATCCTATGGCACGAACTTCATTTTGTTGTTGTGGTGCACGGGGATTCTCCTCGGGTCGGCCCGAAAGTCTCCCTTCCTCTCGTGGAAGTTGATTTGCCATGTGAACAATTTGGTTGTCCACTTGTCTCCTCCAAACACCCAACTCTTTGAATTGATCATCAAATTTCCTCTCCATGTTGATGACGTGATTCTTCAAATCTTGAGCCCATGGTGGTGTTTGCTCATAGAATCCGGGAGGTCGGTATGGTGGTTGTTGGGCCCTTGGCTCGTTTTGGTTGAAGTTGTTGTTGTAGCCACTAGCTTGGCCTTGGTTCCACCTTCCTCCATTGTTGAAATTGGCTCTCCCTCCATAGTTCCTTTGAACATAGTTGGCCTCCTCAATTTGTTCGGCCAACCGGACTTGGCGCTCATTTGGGCACTCTTGGGCTCCATGCTTCAAAGAACCACACTCTTCACATGCTCTTGTGTTTTGTTGGAGATGACCCATCTTCCTCCTCATCTTGTTCAACTCATCCTCCAAGAATTGGATCTTCACATCTTTGTCCACCTCTTCACTTTTGGGATCGTAGAGCCTCTTCGGACCTTCTCCATGGATTCTCACTTCCTTGCTCACTTGATTGACACCATACATAGCTTCATAATCCGAGAGCTTGTCTAGCAACTCCCACGCTTGCTCCGGTGGCAAGTCAATGAACCCACAATCGGTATGGAGGTTCAATTTATCCTTGGTGGCGGGGTTGATTCCTTGGAAGAAAATGTCTTGAAGGACATAAGGTTGTTGACCATGTGTTGGACACGCCCTTAACATCTCTTTGAACCTATCCCATGCCTCGAGAAGTGGCTCATGAGCTCCTTGTTGGAAGCTAGCAATCTTCCTTCTAAGCTCCGTCATCTTGGTGGGCGGGAAGAACTTCATCAAGAATGAGTCGTTGAGAGCCCTCCATGATGTGATAGAACGAGGTGCTTGGCTCTCCAACCAATGCAAAGCTTTGCCTCCCAAAGACCACTTGAAGGCCTTGAGTAGCACATACTCAAGTGTCTCATCGTCCGTCGAGATGGTCTCACATAGATCTTTGAATTGCTTGACATGCTCGATCGGGCACTCGTTCGGTCTCCCTTGGAATTGCTCTCTCTTGATGAGTGAGATAAATTGAGTTTTTATCTCAAAATTCTTTGACACCTCCGGCAAGACGATGGCCGGTTCGGGCACCTTCAACTCCAGATGCATGTATTGTCTAGCATTCCGGGGTTGGGTGTTGATTTGAGCCTCCAACCTCATCCTTTGCTCCCTCTCTCTACGGGCCTCGGCATCTCGGTTCGCCATTTCAAGTTGCATTCGAGCCATGTCGGCTCTCATCCTCTCAAACTCCTCATCTCGGGCTTGGTCCGCCATCCTCTTCTTCTTTCGTGCTTGCCTTAGAATACTCTCCGGGTCACACACAAAGTCGAGCTCAAGAGTTCCTCGGGCGGAACTAGCTCGCATACACCTACAACCAAAGACACAAACAAAAACCGAATCAAAACAAACAAAGGGTTTGGGCTAGTCCCTCACCCAAATCACTACCAAAATCAAAGACTCAACAAAGAGGGTACCTCGAACAAATAGAACTCCCCGGCAACGGCGCCAAAATTCTGATCGGTCCAGGATCGGAGGGTCTCACAATTTAAATTTATAAAAACCGAACCTCAATTGTAGTAAAGAGGTAGGGTGTCGAACACACGGGAGTTCGTGCGTCGAGAGTACCCGAAAAGACTAAGAAAAGATGGAAGAAAGACAAAACAAAGGAAAACAAAAGAGATCACCTCGGACCGACACAAGTCACTTCGGTCCGAGGGTGGATGGAGGTTGAGTTTGGCCGGGACCGACACACACTACGTCGGGCCCGACTTGCTGGGTAACTCGGTCTTGCACAATAAGTAGATCGGTCTTGGGTTTTTGGGTTCCACCCCTAACTAGACTTGGATATTCTTCCCCAATTCAGCCAAAAAGTGTTTGATCTTTGTGAGATCGAGGTTGCTAGCCCCGGATCCCTCCACTCTACACCTCGACCCAAGGGAGTTTTCACTCACCTTCGATGCTAGGAACTTGTGATGGGATCGAGATTGCTCACGCTTACTCTTACCAAACACAAGCCTAGATCTCTTGTTTCCACAAGAGAATTGAAGCTCAATGTAGAGAGGATTCACAAATCAAGCACTCAAGGCTATGGAATTGGGGTTTTCTACCCAATCCTAGCTAGGGGATTCCCCCATAGCCCAACACTATGGAATCTACTCCATATGGTAAAACACAATCAAAATGGAAATCAAGCAAATCTCAATCATCAACATCCAATCAAACTCCAATTGCATTTAAATTCAAAGTGTCAACAAAATCCAAGTCTCAATTCTACTAGATCAAAGCAAAACAAAGTACAAAACTCACTAATCCTCTACTCTAGACCACCGATCTCCTCTTCTCTTCCTCCTCCTCTCTTCTCCTTGCCCTCCAAGTCTTCCTTTGAGCCTTTAGAGAGTGATTTGGGTTGTGGTGTGTGTGTCTCCTTCTTGCTCTCCCCCTAATCACCTCTAATTATCCTACTCTCTTGATTGGGGACCAATGAATTCCCAATTTAGAAAAGGGCAAATGTGGAAAGTTACTAAAAATATGCCTTGGGGAACAATCCTCTCAAATGCCGACTTGGACCGACACGCTGGGGACCTCGGGCCCGACGTTGGGAACGTCGGTCCTGGTCTCTGGTTGCTCGATCTCGGGCCCGACTTGATGGAATGTCGATCCGGGGCCTCGGTCCTTGTCTTCTTCTTGGGTTTCCTTCGGTTCCACTTCATTCTTGGCTTGGCTCTTGCATTCCTTGATTTGGCTCCTTCATTAGCTCCTCCAAAATGTCCTCATTCTTGCCCTTTCTCCTACAAAACAAAGCAAACTCGCATAGTTTCCGAATCTCAAAGAAAAACCGGGAACTAAGCTAAGAAGGAACGAAACTAACAAAGAAAGGAATGAAAAACACATATTTACAAGGGAAATTAACTACTAAAACACCTCCAAAATGAGAGACGTCATTAACACATCCCATTGTGTCAGAAAAAGTAGGCATGAGCATTAGGGTTGTTCATTGGGTCTTGAAAACCGAACCGAGGAACCGAACCGGACCGAACCGAACCGAAGCGAACCAGGGTAATTTGGGTCGGACCTCGGTTCCAGGTATTTTCCAGATCGGTTCTCGGTTTGGATCGGGTTGGATCGGTTCGGTTTTGGGGTGAACCGATTAAACCGAAATAAATTAAAAGAAAACCCTAGATTTCAAGTGGGGTTCTACTTCTGCCGTTCTCTTGAATCCGTTCTGGGCCATTCGCAAGTTCGCAGCCCTAGATCCCCAACCCCCATCCGCATCCTCGCAAGTCGGAACCCCCATTCGCAGCCTCGCAACCCCAGTGACGACGACGACGGCGAGAAGCCGAGGATGACGAGATGGCGAGGTGAGTTTGGCGACTTTGGGCGATGGCGTGCTCTGCTCTTCCGCCTCTACAGTCTCACAGTGGCGACGACGGCGAGAGCGGAGAGGAAGGCTGAGCGAGCGCCGTCGAGCGAGGTCCGAGCGAGGGCGTTGAGCGGGAGGGAGGCCGCGCGCGATGCCGTCGGAGTGCGGAGGGAGGCCGTCGCCGGCAGATCTGAAGCGGTTGAGCAGTTAGTTGAGACTTGAGAGGGAAGGGAGTCGAAGGGTATTTGGGGATGGTTTTTGTATAAAGACTGATTTGTTTTTTGGTTTTATTTGAATCTGTCCATTTCGGTCCAAAGACGGTTCGGTTCACGTTTGGATCGGATCGGACTTCGGTTTTTTTTCTTTATTTGGATCACCAAAAAAAGTCCAATTTACATAGTTCGGTCCATTTGGGCAGATCCGAATCCAAACCGAAAAAATCGAAACCGAACCGAACCGATCCAGTCCAATTCGGGTCGGTTTTCGGTTCCTGATTTTTCCAAGTTCGGTTCTCGGGTTCGGTTCGGTTTCCTCGGTTCGGTTCGGTTTTGGTCCAATGAACAGCCCTAATGAGCATCGGTTCAAAACTGAACCGAAAAAAAACGAACGGAACTGAAGCCGAAATTTGAAAATTTGGTAAACAGAAATTGAATCGAATTTTTTCGGTTCGGTTTTCAATAAATATAAGTTTTTTTCTTTGAAAAATAACCGAACCGAACGAAAACCGAAATCCTGAAATTTATTGAGCCGAAAACGGAACGAAACTCCGTCGATTTCGGTTCGGTTTGGTCATTTTTTTCGGTTTCGGTCCAACCATGCTCAACCGGTCAACCCTAAGAAAAAAGGGTGCAAGCGCGTGTGTACAAACTTAACGCATCGTTTAGAGACACGAAAGTGTTTTCTGTCCTTTAAAAATATAAAGTGAGTCATGTGTCACTCATATATTGGGCGGGAGAAGCTCACTTGTCATTCCCATGTGGCTAAAAATATTAATTAAAATGACTAGATTTTTATTGTCTATCAGGTTAATTTAACAATACTTTTATCTATTCATAGACAATTACGCATCAATATTGCATATTTTTAAATAAATTTAAAATTAACTATACATTTTTTAGTTATTTAGGATGTTTTTTGGATTGTTTGTTTGTGATTTTTATGAATCAATTTTATTATGTTTAATTTGTCAATTTTATAATGATCTTTTTAAAGGCTTAATTATTCTATAACTAGTTTTCCGGCCCGTGCCTATGGCACTGGGCAACGTTCTTTTTATATGAACTTCATGTAATTTGATTTAACAATAGGAACGTATTTGATAGAGTTATTGCGTTCTATTGGATTGTTACATAATTTATACTCCCAATTGAAATATTAGTCTATCTTAATTAGGAGGGATAATTTAAGCACCCAAACATTAGAAACAATACCTTATGATAGTTACATAAGAGGATTTGGAGGGTGATAATTTAAGATAAGAAAAAATGTTAGTGTATCTTAATTAGGAGCATTAAGGCCTATTGGATCGTTAAATAATTTATAATCTCAATTCAAATATTCTAATCTTAAAAAAAACGTCTAATGTCATTTAAGAGGAGCATTAATTATTTTAAAAATGCTAAGGTTAGATAATGGCTCTACTTATCCAAATAATTCATGAAACTGTTTTTTTAATATATAGAGGCGACGATATATTACATATTAGTAGTTAGTAGTAATTAAAGTAGAAATATGGTTGATATAATGCATTCTAATATTTTTTAGTATATATAAAGGCATGCTGTTTGCCTATAGATATCTATCTATACAACACTTAAAATTCCCCCCTCTTATCATATTAGTGACTTCTCTCTAATTGTTTTTAATATTTTTTGGGTGAATTATCTATCTAATTCCCCCTCTTCTCTTTAATTCCCCCTCTTGAAAATTGAGTGGTTTTCACAGCATTTATAAAATACTTACATAATTTATTAATTAGAACAAAATTGTGTTATGACGAATATTATAATTTTCACCTTTCAGAAAAATATGGTGAAAGAAATTGTTCGTCCATCAGACGGGCAAGCTTTCTAGTGTATTCATATAATTTTATACCACTATTAATATGTTGCATTAAGATTAATTATGTTATGGAGATATAAGAAGTTTTAGGGTGCTTATGAATGAATCACAAAATATAGTGGCGTGGCTCCTCGAAAATCTTCAAGATCAACTTTGTTACCAACTAATGACATTAGAATATCAAGGCTCCCATGTTTTTGCAATTCCTGAAAAAAATCAACATTAAACACATTCAAAATCAAGCCTCACCGGGTATCTCTCCTTGATTAGGTGATTTTCCGTATGAATATATGAATCAAACTCCATGTGATTAGATGACCCTCACGTGACCAACAATGAATCAAACTCCACAAAATTGCATGCTTGCCAGCAAAACCTCAGTTACCACCATATAATTTTATTCCATGTGATTGATACAATCGTCAACGTGTTCATCCGCCAACACTCTTCATGCCAACATTGCATGTCCACCTCATTCCCACCATATATATATAAACTAAAATCAATTCGAGTAATTCGCTTCATATCGTAAAAATAAAATAAATTCCCATAACAAAGCAAAACCTACAACCCAAAGAAAATGGCACAGAGGCAGCCACAACGCGCAGCCGAGCCGGAGCAGGAGCCGTTCAAGTACGGCGACGTCTTGGCTGTCTCCAGCAAGCTGGCAGAAACGCCGGTGGCCCCGAGAGACATGGACGCCATGCAATCGGCCGAGAATCAGGTGATGGAGAAGTTAGAACATGAAGGCACGCCATAAATAGGACTCAACAAACACGATTGGAAACCACTCACCAATCAAAGATGTGTCATGAATGTCGAATTTCACGTGTCCGATATCAGTGAGATCAAACATATGCTGTGAAAACCCGGGTGGGACGCTTTCATGGCGACGAACAACGGAACGACCATGCAACTCGATCATGTATCGGCTCGACCGCACAACCCGGTACTCCTTCAAGTTTGGGATGACATGGAAATCCTTGAAGGTGTACACACACCCTACCTTCAGCTTGCCTATAAAACAGTGTGCAACACTGTTTTTGGTGGTACAATGCATCACGTTTTCCTGGTGGATGCAAGAGCAGAACAAAGTAAACAAAGCATGCAGAAACTTGAGAGAAAGGGACGGGCAAAACAGGGTAGGTGCATACCTTAGCATCGGAGAGGACATAGTCGGTACTCTTGTACTTTTCGTAGTGATTGTAGACATCCCACTTTCGGCACACAATCACCTCGATCTCAAAGAAAACACCCTCTTTAAGCTCATTGAGGTAGCAAGAGACAGAAGACATGGTTGCAATGAGGGTGAAAGGTGCAGCCACGTACACCCAATTTATACACATGTAGGAAGGTGTTATGTGACCCGAGCATTGAATGTGATCGTGATGGAATATTCTCCCCGGATGGACGTAACAGTAGGGCGAGAAGAATGTGGCCAAACATACCAGCCAAGGTTCAAGGTTCGCTCAACACACCACAATCGTGAATTTCAAATTCCGGCCGTTACAAAACAGTAACAACACATAATAGCAGGCGGTTTTTTTCACCATTTATGACAAAAGATAAATATAGATCTCAGCATTATCCCAGCATTATCCACAACCAATAAAATCATTCCATCATGCCGTCAGTTACTCGCCACCAGTTACACGTACAAAAGTGGAGTCAAACTCATTCATTACCGGCAAATAAAGAAATTATCACGTCGTTGACATTTTGAACGGGCCACCAACAATCACGCCATTCCATAATCACACCCATTACACAACAATAGGCTAATTAGCTTTTGCACCACAATAACCGAAATCATTCATCACAGCCGTTACAACACCGAAATGTTGGGCAATAAATTACATAGCATTCCATGCATCATAGAACTATAGAGATGTGTATAAAATGTGGGTCATTAATTGCATTCCATGCATCATAGAACTATAGAAATGTGTATAAAATGTGGGTCATTAATTGCTCTAAAAACCTTTCTTTATAGGTTTATAGATAGATAGATAGATAGATAGATAGATAGATGAGAGACATATGTGTAGAATATAATGATGTTGTAGAGACAACATCATTTATACACTTCATTCTAATTTCTATCCACATTCATTTTCTCACTCTACAACACTATTTATTCACTTCATTATAATGAGAAAGAAAAATATTGGGAATGCGAAAAGTATGGATTATTAGAGTAAATGAATGTGGATAGAAATTAGAATGAAGTGCATATTAGCTACAACTAAATATGTTCTTCCACTCGTTACGACTAAATATGTTCGTCATGTTACAAGAGAAGACAGTTTGACCGTTATAGCCCACACAATATTTGTCGCAATAACATTTATTGGCTCCATAATTGATGGTTGGCATCTCTTTAGCTATAATAGTTGATCCACAACAAAGACTTTAATGTATTCCGATGACTGATATATTATCCTCAAAACTTTAAACTTTAGAAACTATAAACATGAAAAAATAAAATCTCTAACCTTACAACCTAATCCAAATCTCAAACTTACATTACGTTATGAAAAAAAAATCGTTCTTTTTCAAATATAGGTTTTTTTGCCTCAGAAACAGGGCAAGCTTCCTCCGATTTTACTTTTTTTGCCAAATAAATTTAGGGTGAGAGGATGGTATCCCAGTCCAAAGTTAGGGAAAATCTAAAGGAATATTAGAGAGCTCGTACAAAGGGATTGACATATATCTCATCTCAAGGAGACTAATGGAAGATCAAACCTACAACTTCTTGAAATTACCTCCGATTATCTTATTAAATGCAAAAATCAAATATAGGTTTCAATACAAAATTTTTAATAACAAACATAACTTTGAACATGCAAATTATCACATTATGATTTATTCTCAATGGTTGTTCTCATATTGAAGTTATATGGTGAAGTCCCACTTTTAATACAAGGAAGAAAAAAAAAATTGAGTTCATGGGACAATTTGATGAGAAGAGATGTTAGTTCATGCCAATGGGAGACAAATGGCAGAATACATATACGGACCCCTGTAGTTTAACGTTTTTTCCTATCAGCCCTCCGTACTTTAAAATGTTCAATTAGACCCCTGTACTATCCCTATTTTTTCCTATGGAACACTTTTATCATACGTGGACAAACGCGTGTTACTTAGACGCCTGTATTACGAGTGGGGTTTGCTAGATATCTGACGTGGCAGTGGACCCATAAAAAATAAAAATAAAACAACCTTTAATTTAAATAAAAAACACTTTATTTATTTTTCTTTTTAATAAACCTTCCCTTTCCCTTTCTTCTTCCAATTCCAAGCCACCATCGCTGCTTCTGGAGCATCTCGCCGGTCACCATCGCCGCATCTGACCGCCGGCTCTTCTCCATATCCATCGCCTTCGCTCCGCCTCTCCGTTATTATTTTAGGGCAATTTTCTACTGATTGGGTATAATTCAGATCAGGAACAGTTGTGGGGGCTGAAGTTAATGTCGACAGAGCTCAAATCGGAAGTAAGCGAGGTCGATTCGACGGAGATGATGCAATGGAGGCCAGATCTGATGTCTCTGAGTTGCCTTCCCGCTCGAATTTCGGATTTGCGCCGATTGAAGCCGGTACTCCTGGCGGAGCGGCCTTGGCGCTGGTGGTACTCATGGTGGAGGTTCTGCTCGCGGGGCAACGGAGGACGAAGAAGGTGACGGAGAGGGAGAGGTGGCGGGAGGACGAGAAGGGGAGGGTTCTCGTGGGAGGGGGAGGGGCTGCGGAGCCTGGTATTCGTGGGGCCGGAGGCGGCGGCGGAGGAGCTCAGGTACTCGCTCGAGGAGCTGCTCAAGGCGTCGGCCGAGACGGTGACGAGGGTGTTTGAGATGGGCTTGGCAACGTCGACAAGGTTGTCGGAGAAGGGTTTGGTGACGCCCAAGACGGTGTCGAAGACAGTGCTGGCGATGGGGACGGTTCCGGCGAGTGCGACGGAGACTTGGCCGAAGGATGGGCTAACGAAGGCGACGACGAAAGGTGGTCGGGCAAGGTGGACTATGGCGGTGGCCGGTGGGGACAGTAGAAGGCAGCGGTTAAGGTTTGTGAATGAAAAATATGAACTTGATTTTGTGTTTATTGGCTTAAAATAGGTCTTTTTGATTAATCTATCGAAATTACATTTTTTTTGGTCGAACTATCTAAATTACATTTGGTTTGGCTTTTGGGTGGGTTTTAAACTTTTTAATATATTAATACTAACACTAATATCTTAATACTTTATAATAAATCAACTAGTAGTAATTTTATAAGCTTTTTAATTTTTTATTAAGTTTTTTGAAATTAAATAAAATTACTTACTATATGTGACATTTAGCACTTACGTGTCATACACGTAGGATTCACACAGTTTAATTTCTGCACAGTCCGTGCGTGAATCTCACTCCAAGAAGTTTTAACTAATAAGGGTTTAATAGCATAAAATCAACTAAGCACGGGTGTTTAATTGCACACTTTAAAGTACGGGGGACTGATAGGAAAAAACGTTCAAGTACAAGGGTCTATGTATTCATCGAATTGTTTACTTAAATCTCATTAGATAAGTCAATTATTTGGTAAGTAGTAAGTTCACTCCAATTATCACGACGGATTTTGCCTCACATGTAACGCCAAAGACGTCTTTGATGTTATGACCGATACGTCTTTCATCATAAATGTTTGAAGTTTTCATCTCGATATTTTTATAGCCTAAATTGACCTGTGTGCGAGAATTAAATCCACGATCAAGATAAGTTTTCAATATTTTTTATAACCAAAATCAAGCTATGCACGAGAAACGGATTCGAAATCAAGATTAATTTTTATGTAAGTAGATCTTACTCCATATTAAACTTTCGTGAACAAATGGTTTGAGGGTCTTATATATATAAGTCTAGTACATAAGCCCGATGGACAGGGATGGAACCAAAAAACTTTCCTGAAGGGGGTGATTACATGGTAGTTACTAGAAAATTTACAGCTAGTAATTAGTACTATAAGTATGTGTCATGTGTAAATGCAAACTAGAGAATTCTCTACACATCAAAAGTAATGTGTATTTTGAAGTTCTCGCCGTTATTGTGTGTTTGAAGTAATTTGATTGGTTTGTAAACTACATTTTGTATCAGAGCATTGTACTTTTCATTGATCAATCATGTCGAAGGGCAAAGAACAAGCAAAGATAGATGAATCAAGCACCTCCATAGATGCATCAAGAACACAAGGAGAAAGAGTTTTATCGATCCAATATCCGATGTTGTCAAAAGTGAACTATGCAGTTTGGGAAATAAAAATGCAAGTGTTCCTGAACACACAAGGAGTGTGGTAGGTGATTGGAGGGCACATAACCCACAGATGCAAAGAAGGATAAAATTGCATTAGCAACCATCTATCAAGCAATTCCTGAAGACTTGTTATTGCAACTTGGGGTCAAGAAATCTGCCATAGAAGCATGGGAATCGATCAAAACCATGAACAAAGGGGTAGAGAGAATGAAGGAAGTAAGAAGTCAGACCTTACTAAGTGAATTTGAAGGCCTAAGGATGAAGGAGTCTGAGTCTATTGATATAAACTGAATATCAATGTGAGTAAATTTAGGCCTTGTTTGGTATACTGTCGGAATGAACTATTCCATACAATTATGGCTTGAAGAATTGCAGCGTTTGGAATCGACGATACCCTCCAATTTCTGCCGGAATCAAATTAGCATGCAGAGTTGGAATGAGTCATTCCTGGGAATGAAATCGATTCTAGATATTTCTATGCCAAACAGGATACTAGAATCAATCATTTTTTATTCTCATTCCTCATTCCCATGGAATCGTACCAAACGAGGCCTAAGGGGATTTGGATATAAAATGGAAGAAGAATATATTGTGAAGAAGTTATTAAGATCCACATCATCAAAGTTCATACAGATTTCATCTACCATAGAAGAGTTTTGTGATCTTAAAGCCAAAAGCATGGATGAGATCATTGGATCACTAATAGCTCACAAAGAAAGAATACATGATTTTGGAGAAGGAAACTTGGAGATTGCTCTTCTTACTCGGGCTGAGTGCAAGGCAAGAGAGAAGAAGAAGGGAGAAAGGCAAGACTTCCAAGGACGAGGAAGATTTCCAAAGTGATGAAGAAGAACAAAGACCCGAGAAGAGTTTTGATAAAACCAAGATTAAGTGTTGGTTATGTGGAAACGTGGAGCACTTCAAATTTGAATGTGACGCCAAGGACAAAGATGAGGAGGTGAATCTCATAATGAAAGGCATGAAAAATGTCATCAATAAGGTTTGTCCAATCACATTACAAGGGATCAAAACAGGTTATAATTAGTTGGCTGACTTGCTGACTTGATCTGAGAGAAGTTTGAAGTTGTTTAAACTAAGTTTAAGAGGGAAAATCTTAGGATTAAACTTAGTTTAGGGGTCTTTCATAGTTGATATAGTATACAAGTTAGTATAGGTGTTTATTGTTAGTTTGTTAACTGTATCATTAAGGTAGTTACATGGTAGTTACTAGAAAATGTACAGCTAGTAATTAGTATTATAAATATGTCTTGTGTAAATGTAAACTAGAGTATTCTATACACATCAAAAGCAATGTGTATTTTAAAGTTCTCTCCATTGTTTTCTAATTGTGAAGTAATTTAATTGGTCTGTAAACTACAATTTTAACGATCTCGGTATGAAATTATACAATTTAATGTGATTTGTATGTGTTCAATTTTTAAATGTCCATAGTATTTTACTCGAATGTTGGATTGAAGTTTATAACTTTTTTTTGAGCTCAAAAAATACTTCAATCAATATTAACGTCGTTGTTTAACTAAGGTTTTAAACCAAAAGGAAAATCAACTTCAAAAAAAGAAACAAAAGGAGCAACAGGCTTCAAAGCAACCATAAAGTGTGCAAGTCGATTCCAGTACGCTTCACTTGGCTCCACTCACACACCAAGAAGCCAAAAGACAGAGACCTGATGTCCTTAAGAGCAACTTCTCGATCCCCCCTATATGGCCGCTTATCCTTTAGTCACCAACGATATGAAGTCGGATTCTATGATATATTGAAGTATAATATATCAAATCAAAATCCTCGATGAAACATGTATACTAAAAACATTTTGATTGTGGGTGTTAGGGCCCTTACAACATCTGCATTAGTTAACTAGTATTTGATATTCACAATCTTTAAAATATAATAAAATACTAAAAATTGATTTTTAGAAGGAAATCTTGTTAAATTGATGTTATTCTATAAAAAAACTCCTCTTTTATTATTATTTTTATTCTCATATATATATCCCATAAATATCTCACAAAATTTTATATCTATTTTAATATATTTTTCTAAAAATATTGAAGAAACCTCAAAATCAGATGCTCTTGCTTGCTCCTCAATAATTTTGCTCAAGTCCGTAAGGCTCCACCCTAGAATTAATTAAAGGATTTAAATAAGAAGACTAAGGTTATTATTTTAACTAAAAGGCTTGGACGGGCAATTTGGTTTGTCTGGGGTTTCTGAGGAACATTTGTTTGTTTTATAATGTTTTTGAGGCACATTTGTTTGTTTTCTAGTTTTTTTTTTTTTTGTTTATTAAAGTAACAATGTGTTGTTTGTAAGAAATAGTGTAGTAGTATTGGATGTTGAACATATAATTGATCAACACTTCGGTCATCCTTTCCTCTTCCAATGTAGTACGGTTTGCACTAGTTTTTGTTAATCATTTTCTCTTCCAAGACATTAGGTTTTTTGGTGCAATCATTTCCTCTTCTAATAAATTATTTTTTTAATGAAATCACATTACTTAATTAGAGGCAGAAAAATAAAAATACACTATCCATTACAAAATGAACTTAAAAAACTTAAATACAAAACAAAACATTTATAAAAATTAATAATGCTAAGATTTTAGACTTATATGAAGTACTTATCTTTAAAACTCTTAATTATTATATCACATTATCATGTGACTTGCGACAGAAATGTCGGGCTTGGAGACAAGGAGCGAAGATGGTGTGAATTTTGATTTGATGATTTGAGGAGATGCGAACTACTATTAACTATACAATGTATCAGATTTGCATCATCCGTGTATACAAATTTCTTTTTGGGAAAGATCGTACTGATATTTTGGGGTCAAGAGTCAAGACACATACATTGAGAAAGATTGTACATGTGCTAACTGCTAAGTCACGAAGATATGTATTGTTTGTCTCGTCTTCCATAATTGACATTTCCTACTTCACAAAAATTAGCACATGCATTTAGACTTTATGCCCATACAAAAAACAAAAAACAATATAATTGTTATGAACACACATATGTTCTATCTAGATTATGTGTTATGAACACATTTATGATCATCTAGAAGAACCATGAAAAACACATGTGAATGGTTAATTACCCTAGGTAGAAAAGTGTGAATTATTCACCTCCTAATCTTGACTTTTGTGGTAACTCTTGCCTAACTTTGGTCCTATAAATAGAGGCATCACCCATTGTAAAACTTGCACCAACAAAGAGTAAGAATACAACCTATAAGGTGCTTACCCTTTCTCCCTCTCTTCTAATGTCATTATCATTCTAAAGTGGCTTTCTTAAGTAAAAGTTCTTAAGTAAAGTTTCAATAATCTTCATTTAATTCTTTATTATATAACACGTTATCAGCACGAGTCTCTAATCACCAACTGATCTTTATTTAATTATATATACATGTTTACTTAATTTTCGTAGCTTTTGAAAACATAGCTTTCATTAGAATAAATTATTTTGTTTTATTCTACATGATGGAGCTATGTATATATACACATATGTATATTGGATCATGATTTAAAGTTATATGTTTTTCGTAGCTTTGCAAAAATTTCTTTCATTAAACTAAAGTTCTAAAATTTTCTTAATCTTGTTCGTACCTATATATATATAATCTTGACTTAAGATATAAGTATAAGTTTGTGAGTTTTACCGAAAGAAATTTGGTAAATTCTTACACACTATACTTAATCACTTCTACTCTTTTAAATGTACAAATTTATCTCTTCTTAACTAAATTCATACAAAGAGTTTATGAAATCGTTTTGAGGAGTATGCTCTGTAGTCGCCTAATTTAGGATCTTCTACATCAGAAACTCATTTTCAAAATTATAGATTTAAAATGCTATAAACTAAATATGGAAGCATGTTTATTTAGATCTACTAAGATACAAACAAAATACAAAGATTTACTTACCTTATTTGGTGTTTGTACTCAAATCCCCTTTCGGAAATGTTTGATTTCACCAAGTGGATTGTGAGAAATTTCTTACCCAAATGATTATGAGTGCAATATAGATAATCACGATAAGAACAAGACAAATGAAAAGCTCGGTTAAAAACCGATCATTACCGGCCTTAATACGACGCAAAATATCGTCGTCGGCCATGGACATGAAAATGGAAATTGGAGAGGAGGAAGACGAGATGGAGGAGATAAGGTGAAAATGGTAAAAGTGAAAATGGATGGATGAGGATAAAAGAATTAAAAGGAAACCGGATTTACAACTGTTCCCGCTAATTTTACGTTTCAGTATACTTTCGCATTTATCTTATATATCTCATGCATACATTATTTATTTACCGCTTTGATGCTTATTCTATTTGTTTAGTTCCTTAATCTTTATCATTTATTTACTTCTTTAATTCTTGTTATTTATTTACATCTTATAAGCATTCTTTATATAAAGTTATCATTCATATGTTATACACATACTATTTACATGCTTATATATGTTGACATAATAATAACATTCATCATGACTAAATTATTTAATCTCATCATACCATATATGTTTACGAGTTATATATGCATTCCTAATTGTCTTTGTTTTGTTAAATTATAATTTCCTTGTAGTAACTAAAATGGCAAGCATCACCAAAAGGGAGTTTGAAATCCTTGACTTATCGGGCCAAAAATACCTCGAATGGAGGGTTGATGCTTTGACTAGCCTAAAGGCAAATGGCCTTGAAAGGACAATTGAGGCGGGAAATGATACCACCCCGCAAGAAAAGGCAAAAGCCATTGTGTTCCTATGTCACCACATTCATGAGAGTCTAAAGACTGAATACATGTTTGTGGATGACCCAGTTGAATTGTGGGAAAACTTGAATGAGCGTTATGGCCATCAAAATGAAATCTTGTACCCACAAGCACGCCATGAATGGAACAATATAAGGTTCCAAGACTTCAAGTCTATCACTGAATACAATAGTGCTATTCATAGAATCACCTCTCAATTGAGACTATGCGGGCACATGGTTACCCAGCAGGAAATGTTGGAGAAAACTTTCTCCACAATGCATGCCTCTAATGTGTTGTTACAACAACAGTATAGAGAAAGAGGCTTTGAGAGGTATTCTGACTTGTTGAAAGTGTTGTTGGTTGCCGAAAAGAACAATGAGCTATTGATGAAAAACCACAACCTCAGGCCTACTGGCTCAACAATAGTCCCAGAAGCAAACGCTATTGAAAAGGCGTTTTATGATGGAAATACCCATCAACGTGGGCAACAATCACGATTCCATAATGGTCGTGGACGTAACCGCGGACGTGGTCGCGGTCGTGGCCGTAACAGCTTTGTTCGTGGTCGCGGTCAAGGTTACAACAAACCTTATGACCGCGTGAACAATGGCTACAAGGGGAATGGCAAGCAAAAGGTCCAGACGGGTCCATCAGGATCCTCCCAAAAGCCCAAATTTATATGCTATAGATGTGGCATGGCTGATCACTGGTCAAAGGTATGCCGTACAGCTCCGCATCTTGTGAAGCTGTACCAAGCTGATAAGAATAAAGAAAAGGCTACCGAGACAAATTACATCGAAAATGGAGATGTGAATAAATCTCCCGTGACCAGTCTAGATGTCAATGATTTTCTCAATCTTGACAATAATGATGAATTTGCCTAAGGGGTTTAAGCAAAAATACTAGCCCTTAATCATCCTTACTACTCACATGTTGTTTGTCATGTCTTTTATTTTCGCATATCGTATGATGTCATAATGCATTAATGTTTCTCTTTATTTCCATAGAAAACATGGAATCATCTAATGTGAAACTCGATGGGAAGAAGCAATGTCTTCTAGACAGTGCAACAACACACACCATCTTGAGAAACAAAGAATTCTTCACAGAATTAAGACCTCTTGAAGGAAATGTCAACACAATATCTGGTGTGTCGAAACTAATCGAAGGCTCTGGAAGAGCACATGTTCTACTCCCAAGAGGAACAAAGTTAATAATAAATGAAGCACTCTACTCAAGTAAATCACGAAGAAATTTACTGAGTTTTAAAGATGTGCGCCACAATGGGTTTCATATGGAAACCTTGAATGAAAATGGCAATGAATATCTATGCATCATAAAATATGAATCTGGTCATAGACAGATTCTTGAGAAGATGCCCACGCAAGCCTCCGGACTATATCGTACCTACATTTGTCCGTCTGAGGCCAATGCGACATCTAGTAAAGGGTCAATTGACCGAACTGCATACACATTGTGGCATGATCATCTGGGTCACCCAGGATCAATAATGATGCACAAAATCATAAAGAACTCACTTGGACATCCATTGAAGAACGCTAAGGTTCTCCCGTCCAGTGATCTCCATTGCACTGCATGTTCACTTGGAAAGCTAATTATCAGGCCTTCTAAGAATAAAATTGCAAGTGAAAATCCTGCATTCCTAGAAAGGATACAAGGAGATATATGCGGACCAATTGCTCCACCATGTGGACCATTTCGATATTTTATGGTCCTAATTGATGCATCTACACGTTGGTCACATGTAAGTTTATTGTCGACCAGGAATGCAGCCTTTGCCAAACTTGTTGCTCAAATAATAAGGCTAAGAGCTCAATTCCCGGATTATGCAATCAAGAAAATCCGACTTGATAATGCCGGAGAATTTACATCCCGAACCTTCAATGATTATTGCATGTCAATAGGGATTGATATAGAGCATCTAGTGCCTCATGTTCACACACAAAATGGTCTTGCTGAATCATTAATAAAGCGATTACAATTAATCGCTAGACCATTGTTGATGAACTCAAAGTTGCCATCATCTGCATGGGGACATGCTATATTACAAGCTGCAGCTTTAATTCGATTGAGGCCAAGTGCAAACAATGAGCATTCTCCAATGCAATTAGTATCTGGCAAGGAGCCAAATATCTCACATCTAAAAATATTTGGATGTGCAGTTTATGTACCCATTGCTCCGCCACAACGTACAAAGATGGGTCCACAAAGGAGAATGGGAATCTATGTTGGTTTCGAATCTCCCTCAATCATTCGATATCTCGAACCAACAACGGGTGACTTATTCACAGCAAGATTTGCTGATTGTCACTTTGATGAAAGTACATTCCCAAACTTAGGGGGAGATAAGAAAAAGATGGACCCACATGTAAAAGAGATTACATGGAATGCAATATCATTATCTCATCTTGATCCGAAAACAAAAATGTGTGAACAAGAAGTTCAACGGATCATACATTTGCAAAATGTTGCAAATCAGTTACCTGATGCATTCACTGATACAAAGAAGGTAACAAAGTCACATATTCCTGCAGCGAATGCTCCTGCTAGGATTGATATACCCATTGGACAACCTAATACGTCCATTGCAAATGAGTCTACGACACGTCGAAAACGTGGTAGGCCTCCAGGTTCAAAAGACTTGAAACCAAGGAAACCAAATAACCAAAAGGGTATGACAAAAGAAGCCAAACTGAGTCATGAGAATAATGACCAAGGCAATGCGATGGAAAATGAAAATATCCTAAGAGAAGTTGATACACTCAATGATAATGAGAATATTGATAATCTTGAGGTATCAATAAATTATGTATGCACAGGCATACAATGGAATAGAAAGGATATCATTACCGATGATATATTTGCCTACTCAGTGGCTCTTGATATTGTGACTGAAGATGATGATTTTGAGCCAAAATCCGTGGACGAATGTCGTTAAAGAAAGGATTGGCCAAAATGGAGAGATGCCATTCAAACAGAATTACAATCGCTTGAAAAGCGAGAGGTCTTTGGACCCGTTGTTCGTACACCAAAGAATGTAAGGCCAGTTGGCTTCAAATGGGTGTTTGTACGAAAACGAAATGAGAAAAATGAAATCGTTAGATATAAGGCAAGGCTAGTAGCCCAAGGTTTCTCTCAAATTCAAGGAATTGATTATGATGAGACATACTCTCCTGTAGTCGATGCAACTACACTCAGATTCCTAATTGGCATGACAGTATTTGAAAAACTGCAAATGCGCCTTATGGATGTCGTGACCGCATACTTATATGGGTCACTAGACATAGACATATATATGAAAGTTCCAGAAGGACTAAAATTGCCTAAGGCTGCAGACCTCGAGAAATGTTCTCAATAAAATTGAGAAGGTCGTTGTATGGGTTAAAACAATCAGGACGGATGTGGTATAACCGTCTGAGCGAATACCTTATGAAAAGAGGATATAAAAACGACATTGTTTGCCCATGTGTTTTTATCAAAAGGTCCAATGAGGGATTTGCTATTATCGCAGTCTATGTTGATGATTTAAACATCGTTGGAACTCCCAATGAGGTGGAAGATACTGCGAAATACTTGATGAAAGAATTTGAGATGAAAGATTTGGGGAAAACAAAGCTTTGTCTCGGCTTAGAAATTGAGCATTTAAAGGATGGAATATTTATCCATCAGTCCAACTATACGGAGAAAGTTTTAAAGAGACTTTATATGGACAAAGCTCATCCCCTGACTTCTCCTATGGAAGTTCGTTCCCTCAATATTGAAAAGGATCAATTTCGCCCTTGAGAAGAGGATGAAGAGGTTCTAGGACCTGATATTCCGTATTTAAGTGCAATCGGTGCCCTAATGTATTTAACTAACAATACAAGACCAGATATTGCTTTTGCAGTAAACTTGTTATCCAGGTACAGCACTGCTCCTACAAGGAGGCATTGGAATGGGATCAAGCATGTATTTCGCTACCTCCGAGGAACACATGATTTGGGGTTGTTCTACCGCAACCAAAGCAATGCAACTTTAATCGGATATGCAGATGCAGGATACTTGTCCGACCCACACAAAACCAAATCACAAAATGGCTATGTATTTACATATGGAGGCACAACCATTTCATGGAGATCAACAAAGCAGACTATAACTGCCACATCATCAAATCAAGCAGAATTAATTGCTTTGTATGAAGCAGGAAGAGAATGTGTGTCTCTACGATCAATTATTCAGTTCATCCAAAAGGAAAGTGGAATGAAGCCGATCACTGACAATCCGACGATACTATATGAAGACAACTCAGCATGTGTTGCTCAGATGAAGAAAGGCTACATCAGAGGAGACCGCACAAAGCACATATCTCCAAAATTCTTTTCTACTCGAGATCTCGAAGAAACCGGTGAAGCAGATATCCAACAAATTCGGTCGAATGACAACTTGGCCGACCTGTTCACGAAGTCCTTGATTCCTAAGAAATTTGGAGAACTAGTGCACAGGATTGGAATGTGTAAGCTCCGAGAGCTACGTTGAAGTCAGGGGGAGCATCATACGCGTTGCACTCTTTTTCCCTTCGACCAGGTTTTTATCCCACTGGGTTTTTCCTGGCAAGGTTTTTAATGAGGCAGCATCAAAGCGTATCATGGGTTCAACAAGGCAACATACATTTGTGTCCCAAAGCAAGAACAAAGGTGAATATTCAAGGGGGAGTGTTATGAATACACATATGCTCTATCTAGATTATGTGTTATGAACACATTTATGATCATCTAGAAGAACCATGAAAAACACATGTGAATGGTTAATTACCCTAGGTAGAAAAGTGTGAATTATTCACCTCCTAATCTTGACTTTTGTGGTAACTCTTGCCTAACTTTGGTCCTATAAATAGAGGCATCACCCATTGTAAAACTTGCACCAACAAAGAGTAAGAATACAACCTATAAGGTGCTTACCCTTTCTCCCTCTCTTCTAATGTCATTATCATTCTAAAGTGGCTTTCTTAAGTAAAAGTTCTTAAGTAAAGTTTCAATAATCTTCATTTAATTCTTTATTATATAACAATAATTAATAAACATTATTGGACTTAGGATTTTCGATCCTGAGTCAAAACGATTGAGTTCAACTCTACAATGGAAATTGTCTTGACTATAAAGTTATGTTTCGAAATCACTCTGAAGTTAATTTTTTTTACCCTGTGTGTTGCATGGTTTTTTACGCGTGTATTTAATGATTGAGATTCAGTCTTATTTCTCTTTTAGAGACTCAATCTCAGATGAATCATATCCTTATATACTTCATCCGTCCCACAAAGTTTGTTCATAAAGGACGGTTTGCACAACATTTAATAGAAATTTTTTAATGTTGGATAATTTGGATAATATATGAGACTTAATAAGGATAATTTTGTAATTTTATAGAGTTAAAAAATGATAAAGTTGATGTGATAGTTGAGTAATGAAGGATGCTCTGAAATATATAAGATTGGATGAGGATAATTTTTTGTTTTTTATGAAAAAAATGATAAAGTTGATGGAAAAGTTGGATAATAAGGGTAATATATAAGATTGAATATGGATAGACCTATCAATCGGGTCAGGTCGGGTCGGGCGGGTTCGCGTCGGGTCACTCCGGGTTCGGGTTGAGTCGGGTTCGGGTCAATCAGATTACGGATCAAACTAGGTCGGGTTGCTTCGGGTTTTTGGGTCGGGTCGGGTCAACCCAACGGATCAAGAGTACCAATTTTTTTACCAAAACCGAAGAGAAGAGCGAGCGAGGACTTCGATTTCGGCTCGCTTGCGCGCGGCCGACGAGGTGTTCTTCCGCGGCCAGATCCGGCCGTTCCGCCACTCCGTCAGCTCTGCAACCACCTCAACGCAACCAGGAGCTTCTCGAGGTCGGAGTCCATGGACGGGAACGCCAGATCTGGACTCCGATTGGTGGTGGATCTTGACTTCGCAGATCTAGGGTTTTGGTTCGCCTTGTCAGGAGTTTCCTCCGCCTTAATCCCGACCAAACCTCCGTTTCCTCTCCGATCTAGGGTTTCGGTTTGCCTTGTCAGGAGCTTCCTCTCCGATTGGTGGCCAAACCTCCGCAACCGCCTTAATCTGCTCTCGAGGCCTCCATGGCTCCTCTCTCAGCAACGCAGAGCCAAAGCTCTCGGATCCGAGGTCTCTCTCGATCTCGAACTCTCTGATTCTCTGTTTGTTGATCTGTGTGATGTTTTTGGTGCTGAAATTGATCTATGGATGCATTGTTGAAATTTGCTTCGTCTTTGCTCTGTTTGTCAATGGCGGTCTAATTTGTGCTTGTGTTGTCTTGTTGAGTTCCTTTGAAATTGATTTTCGGCGGTTGGTGCAGAGTCAATTTTGGAGTTGCTTTTCTTAATTGAAAACGATGGATTATGCGGTCTAGTCTTTCCTCCTGTCAATCATAGAAGTTGCTTGCGTTACTATGGAGAGTTCCTTGATGCAGTGTATCATGATAACGCATGTGTTCTCCTTCATGGTGAGAATTTATACCGAATCGAATGTGTAAGTTTCAAGCTTTTCCTTACCATGCGTGATCTGGTATGATTGGTTCATACATGTGTTTTCTTTTTGGTTTTGATCAGCTTCCTTGTTTTTTTTTTTACTCCTCCTTGTTTTAGTCTTTCACACCAACTCGATTGTCCATACAGTTGATGGATAGTGGAAATGAGAAGGCCGATTACGTGGATAATGATCTTTTGTCAATTGGCACTAATTAATAGAAAGGAAATCCTTCTTCGCAGCTTATTCTTGTCAAACCTTTACTCACATTGTTAGGAATTCAATATGAGAGTAGGAAATGCAAGATTATTCTACTTTGGCGTATATGAATCTGGTACTCTGAACATATATTGCTTAAATAAATAAGTTGTTTTCACATGGTTAAATTTGTCTATATATTGCTTATAATTATGGCCTATTAGCTCAAATGGTAGAGCAACGTGCTTAACGCACAATAATGTGGGTTCAAATCCCACATAGGCATACTAACAAATTCGGATGACAAATTGCATACGTGATGACAAGTTAGGGTAATGACAAGTTTTGTACGTGATGATAAGTTTTTTGTACGTGACGATAGGTTGAGTGATGACAAGTTTTTGTACGCGACGACAAGTTTTTGTATGCGACTACACGTTTTTGTACGTTATGACAAGTTTTTTGTACGCTATGACAAGTTTTTTTATAAGCGATGACAACTTTTTTACGCGATGACAAGTTTTTCTACGCAATGACAAGTTTTTCGTCACGGATGACAAGTTTTCTACACAATGACAAGTTTTTAATAAGGTATGACAAGTTTTCTACGCAATGACAAGTTTTTCGACGCAATGACAAGTTTTTCGACGCAATGACAAGTTTTTCTAAGCGATGACAAGTTTTTATGCATGAGGACAAGTTGTTTTCAATCTTCCGGTGACAGGAATTTTGGATGACAGGATTTCAGGTGGCACGTGGTGGCACGCATGTAAATTTTTTTTTTGATCAAGGGTATTTTTGGAAAAAAGACTAGTTAGTACATAAATTTTCAAGGCAGCTACCGCTCCACAAATCTCCCCAAATTACCTACTTAACAAATTTTCTTGGTAAGAAATATATGATATAAATAGAAAGTTGTGAAGGTGGACAAATTTATTGGTAGAATCAAAAAGAAAAATACGGTCAAACTTTTAGAAATGGAAGGGATATAATGTTACATGGTAGGCTCAATTAAAAAATCGAAATTGAAATAGAAACCGGTAAATTAAAAGGAAACAATATTTATATAGGTTCAAAATTGACATTTAGGTTTAAAACCCGCTGATTCGGTTAACTAGTATATAAAGAGTTTATTAAAGTATAATTTAAAGAAACAAAATTATATTTAACAACCTTTTATTTTATATTTATTATACTTAATTATTCTTTTATATTTTTTATACGTTTAATCGCCTTTTATGTGCAACTTTACACTTACCCCTAGACCTGTCAATCGGGTCGGGTCGGGCGGGTTCAGGTGGGGTCATTCCGGGTTCGGGTTCGGGTCAATTGGGTTACGGGTCAAACTGGGTCGGGTCGCTTCGAGTTTTCGGGTCGGGTCGGATCAACCCAACGGGTCAACAGTATCAATTTTTTGACCAAAATTTAAATAAAATTTTATTTAAATAATAAAATATAATAACAAAATATTATTTAAATAATAAAATATAATAACAAAATATTATTTTTAAATATTTTAATAATAAATATATCATAACTTTATAAAATAAATTTTATATATTGTAATATAATGAAAACCTTTGGGTGCACAATTTCTCGTCAATCTATCATTTCATTATATTAGAGTTTATTCTAAAATAAGTTTTCCACCTTATAGATTTCTTGACCCAGCGGGTTTGACCCAACCTTAACCCAGAAATTTTCGGGTTTATCGGGTTCGGGTTCAAACTGGGTTTCGGGTTCAAATTTTTGGGTTGAAACCCAGAAATTTCGGGTCGGGTTTGCGGGTCGGGTCAGCTTTTAATAAAAATATTATTCTCGATCTCTCTATGGTTAAGTATAATTTTCTCAATTAATGTAAGGAGAAATGACTCCAAATAATCTCAACTATCAAGTTTAACCCAAAAATAATCCCAAGTTTGAAGATTATCACCAAAGATACGAACTATCACACAATTAACCAAAAGTGATTCGAAAGCCTTTTTCGACGTGTTTTCCAGTGAAATCATTGACACGACGATCGAAAATATTTCAACCAATCGTAAAATATCAAGTTCTTATGTCTTATTTCTGATCCGCACATCATTGATTTCACCGGAAAACTCGTAAAAAAACACTTCTGAATCGTTTTTAGTTAATTTCGTAATAGTTAATTTCGTTGATAATGGTCTTCAAATTTCGGATTATTTTTGATTGAAAGTTATAATTCATATTATTTTAAGTCATTTTTCGTTAATGTAATAAATAAAAACTACCCACGTGGAACGGAGACCATATATTCCAATTCGTGCAGCGGCAGTAGTGTGTCGCATTCGCTGTCTCTCAATGACTTTGTTTGAAAACACTCTTTTCTCGTTTTAAAAAATTCAGCACTCGCTCGTCCTCCCCCCTTTTAACTATCCGCCCTCCGAATCCGATTTTTCCCCAAAACCAAAATCTCTCTTCTTTTTCCCCCCTCCCCCTACTCCCATGGCCGCCGATGCTGACTCTACCATGGACGCCGTCCAACGCCGTCTCATGTTCGAGGACGAGTGAGTTCTCTATTCAACTTTCCTCTACTCCATTCGCTCCCTCTCTCACTTTCCGCTTTCCTTCCTTTTCAATCCGACTGTTTATTCATTGGCGGAGTTCGTCGATCGATTTGTATATAGTTGCTTTCCTTTCTCATTTGATTTCATCCTGTTTTGGTACATCAGATTCGCATTTTGTTTTGTTCTTGAGCTTCTCTGATGGCATGATAGACCTCGACCAGCGTTTACTGATCTGTTTAGTCAACGAGCTTTCCGACGAAGTTCCGGAACCAATCCCTAGATTGAATTTTTCTATTTTCCGATCTGCTACATCTAGCCTGAGATTTGCCGATTTGAAGGTCCTGTTGTAGAGTGATTATTTGTACAGTTGTCAGTTGATGCTGTCTGATTGTTCTTTCTGCTTGATGTATCCCTAGATATGGTCAATTTGAGTTTCTATAAGCTATGATTACTAGTATAAGACTTCTCTCCTTCATGTAGTAAGGCTGTTGTTGTTCTTTGCTTGCCCTGATTTCATGGCTTCATTGCTTTCATGCAGATGCATCTTAGTGGATGAAAATGATCAGGTCGTTGGTCATGATTCCAAATACAACTGTAAGTTGCGCCCTACCTTCTCACTTTTGAATTTTGAAACTATACATTGGTAGTCACTGTAGGCACTTCTATTGGCTCTCTAGTCTTTACTGTTAGTATTTTATGCTCTTTGGCACATATTTTTACAACAAATTTACTTTTATCAACCGTGTTGCACCTTCATTTTTGTTACTGTGTTGGGTTGTTCTGTTCATGGCCCATATGATTTTTACTTGAGAGCAAAGACTAATTCTAGCTTCTTACGTCATATGATCTTGCCAAAAATGTTCCCACATATCTGGTTAATTTTGGTGTGAATGCAAAACTTGTTTGTGTAGGGAATGAAGAAATTGACCGAGCTACTACTCTTTCACCTTTTCTGCGCTATAGTGTTTTTTTCTTGAGTTTATTGACTGATGGCTTTGTTAAATCTGCAGGCCACTTGATGGAGAAAATTAACACTGGGAAGTGTCTTCATAGAGCTTTCAGTGTATTTTTGTTCAATTCCAAATATGAGTTATTGCTTCAGGTTTGTCAGCTTTAAATCAAAACAGCACAGTTTATGCATGTGCATATTGTATTAACATTGACATCTGTGGATGAAAAACTTCTTTGAGGCTTTCTTTTATCCATCTACAATAGCAAATCTGAATTTTCACGGTTGAGGGGAAGAGGTATCAGCCAATGCAAGTATAATTCTTGTAGAACCAAATAACTTGGTGGATTGTCTGAACAAGTGTAGTCTAGAAGAGAATGTTCAAGCGAAATATCTTATGCTTAAATTGTTGAGTTGTTGATGTATATAATTTATAGTGTTCTTTGTGAAGTATTTAACAGTCACCATACATCTTTGTTTCATATGACAGCAACGTTCCGCTACAAAGGTAACATTCCCATTGGTCTGGACAAACACCTGCTGCAGTCATCCTCTCTATCGCGAGTCTGAATTAATTGAGGAGAACTGTCTTGGTAATTAGATTTGATTCTACATTTTCATCCTTTATTGGCAGTTTGATCTGCCTTTTTTCCTTACCATCTTCTTGATTATTTTTCAGGGGTGAGAAATGCTGCTCAAAGGAAGCTTCTGGATGAGCTGGGCATTCCAGCTGAGGACGTGCCCGTTGATGAGTTTGTACCACTTGGTCGCATGCTGTATAAGGCACCATCTGATGGCAAGTGGGGAGAGCATGAACGTAATACATCGATACTCCTTTTCTATTAAAAGCTTGATCTTTAACTCTCAAGATAATTACATAGGATCCGTTATATAATTAGTTCATCACTTTCTGAATTTTTTTGCCTTGCATATATATAATGGGTCTTCTAACCAGAATCTGGAAGTTGGAAGTATTGTTTTAGATTTTTCAATCAACTTTTGTAGTTCCCAAAAACAAGTTACTAACATATGCCCTTAGGACCTAGATTAGAAAGGCCATTGAAGAAAGACTTGTAATTGCCTAACACATTCTTGCATCGTGTGCCTTTTTTAAACAGTCGACTACCTGCTGTTCATCGTCAAAGATGTGAGGTCAAGCCCCAACCCTGACGAAGTTGCTGATATTAAGTACGTGACCCGTGAGGAGTTGAAGGAGCTGTGCAAGAAAGTAGATGCTGGTGAAGAGGGACTGAAGCTGTCGCCTTGGTTCAGGCTAGTGGTGGACAATTTCTTGTTCAAGTGGTGGGAAGATGTTGAGAAAGGCACACTCAAGGAAGCTGCTGATATGCACATCCACAAGCTGATTTAGGCGCTGCCATTAATGGACGTCCATCAGATAGTCTGCTGAGTTTGAAGTTTTCGATTGGTTTTAAACATGGGATCCCCTTTTCCAGCTAATAACTATGGTTCTCATGATGCTTGAACTTGCTCCTGGCTTTTTCTTAATGATGCTTTGGGAGAAGTATTGTTTGGAAGGCCATTGGCAATTTGTTTCTGGGTCCGACAAAATAAAAGGTTTCTATTGCTCATGGTTTGCTTGAACTATCTTTGAGAGTTGTTATGGTTTCAGTCATCTGCTTTTCGCGAGGGTTACTTATGGCTGTTATTTTGTGTTAACAATGTCAAGTCCAACACGTGCTACAACCCTCCTTTTTTTATTCGATCAAATGCTACAACCCTCCTTAATCCATCACTGTTCGAACTTTTTTTTTTTTCGCTCCGGCTTTTTACACATCAAATTTTGACTTTTTGCACCACGTCATTAAACGGCGTTTCTATCTAATGACGTATAATTATAATAATATTAAAGATATACACATCATAAAATTCAGAAAACTTAATAGACGTCACGGGACGCCGATAGATGACGTCGTACAACGCCGGTAGATGGCGACATAGAACGCCGCTAGATGGCGTTGATTGGCTATCATTAAAATACCTCAATCACCATAATTTGTTCACTTCGACTTTGCTTTTGCTCGTTGATAAAAAAAATGACTTTGCTTGAAGTTTTGAAAACAATATATTATTATTATTATGCTCCCTCCGTTTCAAAGTAGTTGTATATTTAAGAATTTTATATATATTAAGAAATAATTATTTTTCCTATACTACCCTTATAAATGTAGGGTTAATTATTAGCTAGCTTAAAAAAATGAAAAGCATAATGGTTATGATAAAGATAATTAGTAGGGGTATAGATGAAAAAGGATGGAAAAAATGTGAAATGGACAAGTATTGTGAAAAAAAAATTGTCATATGGACAACTATTTTGAAATGGGGAAGTATATTATTATTAGAATGAATAAAAACAACATTAATTTTATGGTCATTAAGTAGTTTCGTTTAATACTTAAATGCGTGCAAAGATGAACATTAATTATGGAGGGTCATAAATAGGCAAATTTTTCGATTTTATATGTTTTATAAATAGATAGTTGATTCTTTTAATTCTTTATATTATCGTAATCTTTATTAGAAAAAATGACTTTGTAAATGAACATGATCATAATTTCTCAAAAAATCTTAATTATGTATTTTATAGCACTATTAGTTATTTACGGAGTATAAATTTCATTTATATATGAAATCAATATACTATTTATACTTTATAAATATTAAATTTAAATTTTATTCAAATCTCGTATAAGATACAGGAATACACTAGTTGGACACATAAACAGGTATATAGCCCCCTTATCAACCAAATAAATATGGACCTTTAAAATTTTTTGGTTGAAAATAGATGTACCATTGCTTAACTATCATATGTAAACTAGCTACATAAATTCAGTGAAAGAGAGGAGAATCATGTGTACGCCCTCCGTCCCAAATTGTTTGTCAATAAAGTATAATTGATACGGTAATTAATACGGAGTTAAAAAGTTAAATAATTAGGATAATATGTAAGAATAAAAGTTAAAAAAAATAATAAAGTTGACGGGAAAGGTGGATAATTAGGGGTGATATATAAGATTGGATGAGTGTAGCTTTGCAATTTTATAAAAAAAAATGATAAAGATGATTGAAAAATTGAGTAATGGGGGGATATATGAGAGTGAATAGAGGTAATATGGTAAGAAAATTGTGATATAAATAGAAAGTTGGAAAGACAAGTTTTTTTGGACAACCAAAATGAAAAGATGGACAAAAATTATGGGACGGATGAAATACATAACCATTACTTAATTATCGTACAAGTCTAAGAGCAACTTGCAAATCAACGCCACTTAATGGCGCCATGCAACGCCTTGGAAAGGCGTCCGTTGCCGCTGTCTAGTGGCGTCCCATGCCGCCGTCCGATGGCGTCCCGTGCCGCCGTCCAGTGGCGTCCCATGACGACAATCATTTTTAACCTCATTATTTTAAACAATTTTATAATCATACACTATTTAATGACGTCGCCGTTTGATGGCGTGGTGCAAAAAGTAAGATAATTGTGTGCAAAAAGTCATAGCCTTTTTTTTTGGATGAAAAACTATTGAGCATTAGTTGGTCAGAATATAGTAAAAATGATCGTGAAATTCATGTCATGCATGTCTGCTTAAATCCAGCTTTACGAATCTCTCCCTTGCTCGGCTGGCGCTCTCGTATCCGCTTGGCCTCCATTTTATTCCTGATCCCCCTTTTTGTATTTCGTCTTTGCTTGAGTATGACTTGAGGGGAACGGCCACACCCCGCCTTGTTCGTGACTCTTATTTTTCGTAATTGAAGTTTACTAAGGGTTCGCCCTTTTTCCGACCAAAAAAAAAAAATCTCCGTATTGTTTGGATTAATAAAAACACAAACGTTGTCTAGCATAGTTTCATCTTTTCTCAATTCGTCACGTGACGAACAAAACTATCTCAAATCCTTTCTTATTATATGATCTATTATTGGAAAAATGACAAATAATCCCAAGTTTGAAAATCATCACCAACAATCTGAACTATCACATTATTTACCAAAAACGATTTAGTCATTTTCCGACAAGTTTTCCGGTGGAATCGATGATATGGCGATCGAAAATATTTCAACCAAGTGTAAAATATTAAGTTGTTATGCCAGATTATTGATTCTAGCATCATCGATTCCACCGGAAAACTCGTCGAAAAAAGGTTCCGGGTTGTTTTTGGTTAATTTCGTGATAGTTTGGATTGCTAGTGATGATTTTCAAACTTGGGATTATTTTTGGTTGAAAGTTGATACTTGAGATTATTTTGAGTCATTTTTCCTCTATTATTTGGAGACTTGGAGTTGAACTTGCCAACCTCGGCACATAGACTATTGTGAAAATAGAGTCTTAGTTTTTTTGACCCGTTTCGGCGACACTTAAGCAATCGTATACGTCATTTAGACGTTAGGCATAACACACACATAACTTTGATTTGAAATTAGTTCGAGACCTAACTCTAATATTTCATACTTGATACTAGAAAGCTTGTCCGTCCATCGGACGGACAATTTCTTATAAGAATTATTTGATTTGATTTTATTAATTTTTTATGAGAATTATTTTGATAATATGGCTTTTCAATTACAATTAAGTATTTTAGCCGAATGAACATGTGTAGGGATATACTCTTTATAACTTTATAGACATTTTGGAGGAAATTTAAATCGAAAGCATACGGTTAACTCTTTAGGCTTTACATTCTCGCTCAAAAAAGAAAAAATGATAAGGGTTTGCATTCAAGTTACAATATGATAACATGATATATGTATGTAAAAAATAAGACATAGTAGCATGCATTCATAACCAATTACAAAAAAAAAAACAAAAAAAATGCAAAACAAAATAAAAGAAAAAATATAAAAACATGCATTTATTTGACAAGGAAAAGAATATTAAGAGTTGTAGAGATAGATAATTCACCCAAAACAAAAAAAAAATTAAAAAAAATTAGAGAGAATTCATTAATGTGACAAGAGGGGGAGAATTTTAAGTGTTGTACTAGAAAGCTAGCCCGTCCGATGGACGGACAAATTCTTTCACCGTATTTTTCTGGAAGATGAAAATTATAATCTTCGTCATAACACAATTTTGTTAAAATTAATAAATTATGTAAGTATTTTGTATTGATTTGTCCAAAACATAGTAGATAAAATAATATATAAAATATGAAATTATTTTATTTATTTTATTAATTTCTTATGAGAATTATTTTGATAATATGGCTTTTCTATTACAATTAAGTTTTTTAGCCGAATGAACATGTGTAGGAATTACTCTTTATAATTTTATAGACATTTTGGAAGAAATTTAAATCGAAAGCATATGGTTAGCCCTTTAGCCTTTACATTCTTGCTAAAAAAATGATAAGGCTTTGCATTCAAGTTACAATATTATAACATGATATATGTATGTAAAAAAATAAGACATAGTACCATGCATTCATAATCAATTACAAATGAAAAATCAAAACAAAAAAAATAAAAAAAAATAAAATCATGCTTTTGTTTGACAAGGAAAAGAAAAATAAGAGTTGTAGAGATAGATAATTCATCCAAAACAAAAAAAATTAAAAACAATTAGAGAGAAGTCATTAATGTGACAAGAGGGGGAGAATTTTAAGTGTTGTATAGATAGATAGATAGATATAGATGCAGAATTAGACTTGACTCTAAACCCAGACCGTATCAAGACTGTTACGGCCGGTTTGATCCACTATTTTAGAAGTTCACATGGTTTGTTCTAATAATTTGTCATGCGTGTTTTTATCTAGGACATACTAGAAAATGGCTCATACCTTACATAGGGTGTTATTTATTTATTTATTATTTTGTATATGAATAAATTATAATAATTACAAATATTATCATATATTTACTTTGTTTTAATATATTTCCTGTATTGTCATATATCATCAAAATTTTATAAAAAATTTACTTATTTATATATTGACTTTTTATACATACATAAACATATAGTTAAATGATCGTCAAAAAATGTCATAAGATTAGATGCATTAATAATTTATGTTAACAATTGATAAAAATATTTTTCTATTTAAGTTAAATTGGATAAACTAACTTATATAAATAATTCTATAGTTTTAAAATAAACTTGGATTAATATAGTATTATAATAAATATATAGGGGATATTTAATAAAATAAAAAATAAAACCAAATTATCTTGTGATTTTAAAAAAAAAGTATATAATATCAAATAAAATATTAACGAATCATTATATCAATTAAGTAAATCTATATTTTGACTAAAACGTATGTTATGTTACATATATATTTAAGGTAAATATATCATCTAGTACGTTTATTAATATTTTTATATGGATATCAATATGATATGATTGTAAAAAAATAAAAAAATATATTATTTTAATAAAAAGAAGATGTGGCATAAATATAGTGGTAGAATTTACTGTCATTGATGAATCTAAAAAAATATATAAGCAAATTACGAAGATAACTTATATTTAATATATACATCATTAACTAAATGGGTAAAAATGAAAATAGAATGATATATATATATATTATATATTAAATAAATAAATTTTTTTTTTGAATAAAAAGTTTCGGAAAGATTTATTAAGTAATTAAATGCGTATAAATGAATGAAATTTATATATTAGCATAGGATTATTAATTGAACACCTCAAAATATAACATAGAGCTAATCTTTTAATTAAATATGTAGAAGATTAATATTATATACTATGATAAAATTAAATTTTAATAAGATAAAGTTTTAATAAAAATATACTTATTGGTAGATATATCATATATAGGATTTACGTATGATATTTATCCTAGCTAAATTTGTTAACATGTTATAATATATCTTAACAATGTATATAAACTTGTTAGACATTACCTCATCTTGCATATGTAAGTAGTGGATATTAACATGTTTTAAATTATCCTTATAATATATCTTTAAGTAAGTAGTGGTATAAATTTATATGGTATAGAAAGATAAATTTTTCAATTCAATAGAGCATAATTTATATATATATATAATATATTATCTTAACAAGGATGATGTGGCACAATATTGTGTCAGAATTTACTTCCGCTTTAATATATAATAATAGATGGATAGATAGGTTTTTAGGGCATCTCCAAGACTCCAACAATATTCTCATTTTCTTGAAAATAGCAAATTTGAAGAATTTAGGATGTGTATTGAACCAAACAACTTTCCTATCTAATTCTTCAAAATGGAGAAGTCTTCAAAATGTGACTAGTCTTCCCTAAATTTAGAAAAATCCCAAAAAAATTTAGGGAATGAATTAAATATAGGGTCTGGATCCGGTAGGAATGGATCTTAGGGTAGGAATAAATCTCAATTGTTGATCACGGGCGAAAAAACAGCCCAAAAAAAAGTTCGCGTATTTTATACGCGTTTTTTTCGTTTTTTTGTTTTTTCGCATATTTTTCGGAAAACTTGCGCCCGTCCAAAATTTGTTCAACTCTATGACCGATTTGTTTAACTCTATGGTCAATGTGTTTATCCATATCTGTTCAACTCTATTGCCCATTTGTTCAACTCGATGGCCAATTTGTGCACCTATGTCATATTTTATAGCAATCGAAGTTCGTATAATTTGTTTCACTTTGGCAATTTGTTCATCTTTATGGTTAATTTGTTCATTAATATTTGTTCAACTCTATGACCAATTTGTTCAACTCTATGGTCAATATGTTCATCAATATTTGTTCAACTCTATGGTCAATTTGTTCATCCATATTTGTTCAACTCTATTGTCAATTTGTTCAACTCTATGGTCAATCTGTTCATCCATATTTGTTCAACTCTATTGCCAATTTGTTCAACTCTATGGTTAATTTGTTCATCAATACGTGTTCAACTCTATTGCCAATTTATTCAACTCTATGGTCAATTTGTTCATTCATATTTGTTCAACTCTATTGCCAATTTGTTCAACTCTATGGTCAATTTGTTTATCTATCTATAGCAATTGAACTTTGTATAATTTGTTCAACTCTATCGACAATTTGTTCATCCATATTTGTTCAATTGTATTGCCAATTTGTTCAACTCTATGATCAATTTGTTCATCCATATTTGTTCAACTCTTTTGCCAATATGTACAACTCTATTGTCAATTTGCTCAAATCTATTGTCAATTTGTTCATCCACATTTGTTCAAGTCTATTATTAATTTGTTCAACCCTATGGTCAGTTTGTTCATCCATATTTGTTCAAGTCTATTATTAATTCAACTCTATGGTCAATTTATTCAACTCTATGATCAATTTGTTCATCTATATTTGTTCAACTCTTTTGCCTATTTGTTCACCTCTAACGTCAATTTGTTCATCAGTATGCTAAGAGAGTAAGGTGTACCGAAACATACAAGATTGACAATTGCAGGCAAAATTTTCGTCGGATTAAAGATATCAGAACGACCATCGAAAGCAGGAAATTGAACCATTTCAATCTATCACAAACTACACGATACAAAAATATAGATTCAAACCAACTCAGCAAGAACTATAAATGATTAAAAACAAGATTTCCGAAAGCTCAACCTCAGATAAATCACAGTTGAGACTAAAATATTGAAGCTATAACTTGAAGCATACACACCAATTTTGAGCCTGCAATTCCTGCCTTCTTCAAGCTATATACCAAACCTAACTAACACTCTCAGATCCAGCGAAATTGAGCTCAATATTTCGTTAAAAGAAATCCAGTAATTGCTCAATTCATCATCACACAAGTCAATCAGTAACCGAACACAGTTCCACAAGCAAGATCTTAGCAAAATATACTTCCAACTATCATTCTTAGAACACCACCAACATAAACACCACATACAAACTCAGATTCAAGTAACACAACAGGAAATACAAACCACTAAACCCTAAGACACCAGATCCGGACAATTCCACCAAATTAGGCCCTCTCGCCTCTGATTGTGTCTTGATCTCCGATTTCAGGCGACAATTACCTGAAACCATATGTGATACCGGAGCCAGAGGTAAGTTAGATAACAATAAAGGATCGGACGAGTGCGTCCTGCCTGATCCTTGTGAGCGACGACCTCTGGGACGTGGTGTCCAACGAGACGGCCGCCGGAGTAGCGCAAACGTGCTTCTCCGCCGAGAGGCTGCCGTCGCCCCCGCAACCGGAGGGGATGGAGGCCGCGCTCGCCGCCTGCGTCGGCGAGAGCTTCGTTCAGGGCTGCCTAGACGCCTCGGTGCTGTTGACGAAGCTAGCCTTGGCTCGGCATAGCGCCGACAATGTCAGCGTCATTGTGGTGGATCTCAAAAGCCTCACCGACTCCTGAAACCTCTAAGCGACTCCTGAAACCTGTCAATTGAAACCTCACCGACTCCTGAAACCTCTAATGGACGGAACCACAGAGGAGGCGTTCACAGCGGATCAGGCGGAGACGGAAGCAGAGGCGGAGGAATTGGGCGGAAAGGATTCGAGTTTGGGGAGACGACGAAGTGAAATCACGCGTTTTGTTTTCACACGGGAATGGGGTAGTAAGACAGGAAAATTGACGGTAGAGATGTACGGACGAGATCCATTCCTACCATTCCTACCATAAGACTCATGTAAATCTATACGGTATTATGTCTTCTTCTAATTGATTGATTTTGATATTGTATATAAATAAATATAATAACAATATAAACATGATTCTCCAAAATAAAGAATTTATTGAAATTAAATTTAATATTTTTATAGAATATAAGACTTCATTTCCATTTTAGAGAAAACTAGCATATGACCCGTACCCTGTACGGGGGTGTTATTTATTTATTTATTGCTTTGTGTATGAATTTACTATAACAATTGCAAATATTATCATATGTATTCTTTATTTTAAAACAACGCTTATTTTTTGGATTATAGAATAACATAAACATATGTTTAAGAATTTGAATCAAATGAAAACTTTTCTTAACCTATAAACTAAAAACCGTCAACATGAAATAGAAATACGTGAACATGAAATAGATATACGTGAACACAAAATAGGAAATACGTGAACTCCAAAAATCTTTGTGATTTTGTGTTATTATGTTAATATATGTAGTAATCTGATCCATTACACATAATTTTGAGAGATTTTGTTATTATAATACGATCCATAATAAAAACATGATTTTGTTCACATATTTCTTCCTATTGTTCACATATTTATGCATTTTGTTCATGTTTTTAGCCCCTTGTTCACGTTTTTAGTTTATAGGATAAGAAAAGTTTTCACCTGAATCAAGCTCTATATTTAAATATTGAGGAAGAATAACACAAGATTAGATGGATTATCACATTTTATTAAAAAAAGATACAAATCTTTTGACATTTAAATTAAATTACTTAAACTAACTTATATAATAAAATTTAAATAACCACTCAGATTAATATATTATAATATTAAAGATATGGATAATATTTAATAAGTTAAGTAGAAAACCAAATTATCTCGTATATATGTAATTGTTTTTTGAAAAAATGATTAAATAATAAAATATATAAACATGTAATGAAAATGTTAACGAATTATTATCTTAATTAAGAAATCTATCTTTTTTTTTTCTAAAGCTTAATCAATATGCAATATTGGTGATATATATGGTAAATATAACATCTAATTTTTTAATTGATATTTTTTTGAGGAAATTTTAATCGATATTTTAATATGATACAATAGTAGAAATTTATTTAATATATTATTTTAATAGAATGAATATTTGTCTTAATATAGTGGTAGAATTTGCTATCATTGATGTTTAAAAAAAATACCATAATAAAATTACGAAAAATAATTTAAAGTTAATATGATATTTGTTAAATGGATAAAATATTATGATTATGATTTATAGATTATGACTAAACAAATATTTATTTAAATAAAAGGTTTATGATAGATCTATGTATTAATTAAATGTGTATAATGATAGGATAAATATTTATATTTTTGGATAGAATTATTGATTAAACAACTCAAATTCTAAGATAGAAATAATATCTTAATTAAGTATGTATAGATTATGATAAAAGCAAGATTTAATAAGATAGATTTTTAAATAAGGGGGTGATGTGGCGCAATATGGTGGCAGGATTTGCTTTCTCTTTAATATATAGTTGTTGAAGCCCGAAAATCTCAAACTAACTACGGGACAAAATTATTGAACTCTCGGGCCTTTCGGCGCGCTAGAAACCGGCTCGTCTTGGTTCGAGCTCTCCCACCCCCCGCGTATTATTTTATTCTCTTTTCGGAGGCTTATAAGACTTTTTAAGGTCTTTCCCGTAAAATAGTGCGAGCTCCTCGGAGACTCAAACACGTCGGGGCCCGTCCTTCGAGAACACGTCTCGAGACCGGCCTTTTTCCCATCCCTTAAACTTTGCCTTGTAACCTGTATATATAGGAAAAGGCAGCTGCTTGCTATGTTGTTAATTGTCGATGTGGGATAACACTTTCCCATTTCATTTCACAAGTAGCTTACGCTACTTTCATAGGAACATGGCCAAATTGCAAGTTGATCGCGATGTTGGCACTCCAAACTGCCTTAATCGCGATATGGGCCCTCAAGAAGGGCTTAATTACGAGATTGTAGATTCATGTTTTAATTACATACCAACACTTACTTAGCGCGTTTAAGACATGCCTTAGCGCTTTAATCTTTGTCCTTACTATTATTCATCTCGTGCATCAACGCGGTGACAAATCCGGGTATCAACACAACCCCGTGACTCGGATGTCCTTAGTATTTCAAGGACAAACGAGGCACTCATTTGATGCACATATTTATGGTCAACGCGTTGTTGTAACCGGCTCGAGCTGTGCAACCAACCCGAGCACGCCTACGCGCGTCGCGTGTGTTAGCGGACAACCCCGAGCGATAGCTCGGCAGGTTCCCTAACGATGGTTTTGGTACTGGATGTTTTTAAGGCTCCAAACGACTGCGAAGGGTGTAACCCAACTCGGGCGCGCCTTCGCGTTCAACGCGGGCCAAACCCCGAGCTCAGCTCGGCGGCCTGCCTTATAGAATTCAGATATTTGGGTTTATCGCGACTACGAGCGATGAAGTCAACTCGAGTGCGCCCTCGCGTTCAACGCGGGCCAAACCCCGAGCTCAGCTCGGCGGCTTGCCTTAAAGAATTCGGATATTCGGGTTTATCGCTACTACGAGCGATGAAGTCAACTCGAGTGCGCCCTCGCGTTCAACGCGGGCCAAACCCCTAGCTCAGCTCGGCGGTTTGCCTTATAGAATTTGGATATTCGAATTTATCGCGACTACGAGCGATGAAGTCCACTCGAGCGCGCCCTCGCGTTCAACGCGGGCCAAACCCCGAGCTTAGCTCGGCGGTTTGCCTTAACGATAACTGTGGAGTTTTGATGTTTTAATGCTTTTAAGCAGCTTCGAGCGGCGTAACCGACTCGAGTGAGCCTATGCGCATCGCGCGCGTTAGCGGACAACCCCGAGCGAGGACGGCAACTCGGGTTTTCCCTAACGACTGTGGAGTTTGATGTTTTAAGGCTTTAAGCAGCTGCGAGCGGCGTAACCGACTCGAGTGCGCCTATGCGCATCGCGCGCGTTAGCGGACAACCCCGAGCGAGGACGGCAACTCAGGTTTTCCCTAACGACTGTGGAGTTTGATGTTTTAAGGCTTTAAGCAGGTGCGAGCGGCGTAACCGACTCGAGTGCGCCTATGCGCATCGCGCGCGTTTGGCTTTACAGAATGTGATTAGCGCGTTGACGGTAACTGTGAGCAAAGCTCAAAAACAGCCGTCGTCTAAATGGGGTCGCGGGCCATATGAGGCTTATTTAGTTTATTCTCGTTTCGGAGGAGTTATTTAGTTTGGTGTTGAACTTGTGTACAACAAACCTGTATTAGTCAATTGCTAATATCTCAAGGTTTATTAATGGCGTTCCCTGGGCGCTGGAATGCAAAAAGTGAGAGTAGCGCGTAAGAAGACACAACACCATACACCAGAGGAAGAGCCGGGCAAAATAAAACCCCGAGCCTCTTCCCCCCAAGCCAAAAAGAGAGATCTTTTCATTAGCGTTCATGACATGCCAAGCAAGCGCACCACAAGAGATTTTACAAATTCACAAACCCTAAAAACAACAAATCCTGACAACAAGAACAACACGAGCAACCCGAATTCGATCGGAGTTACATACACGTTAGTTTTTGCACTTAGCGTGTTGGCAGTGTGCAAAAGAATCGGTGAAGCTTGCCACGCACTCCAGTCACGAACCCCCGCGTCTCCGGCAACGCGATAAAAGTGCGCTACAGGCCACGGCAACGGGCCACGCCAGAGAGATAAGCGTGACAGCAGGAGGCCGGAAGAGCGCGGTGGCGGGCCGGTGAAGACACGGCGGAGGCTTGTTAGTTTATTCTCTTTTCGGAGGGTTGTTAGTTTACTCTCTTTTCGGAGATGTTATTATGGGGTCGCGGGCCAAGGCCACGGGTCGTGATGGGGTCACGGGGCAAGGCCGCGATGGGGCCACGGGCCAAACCCCGCGAGCCTAGGCCATGAACCGCGATGGGCCGCGGGCCAAGGCCATGGCAGCGCGATGGGGCCGCGCGTCCATCGCGATCCATGCTAATTAAAAATGCATACTAATAATATAAGCAAAAAAACACACTAACCTGCGCGATTCTTAACCGACGACCCGAGAGCATAACAGTCCAAGGATGAGAAGTTCCCCACGGACGGCGCCAATGTTGAAACCCGAAAATCTCGAACTAACTACGGGACAAAATTATTGAACTCTCGGGCCTTTCGGCGCGCTAGAAACCGGCTCGTCTTGCTTCGAGCTCTCCCACCCCCCGCGTATTATTTTATTCTCTTTTCGGAGGCTTATAAGACTTTTTAAGGTCTTTCCCGTAAAATAGTGCGAGCTCCTCGGAGACTCAAACACGTCGGGGCCCGTCCTTCGAGAACACGTCTCGGGACCGGCCTTTTTCCCATCCCTTAAACTTTGCCTTGTAACCTGTATATATAGGAAAAGGCAGCTGCTTGCTATGTTGTTAATTTTCGATGTGGGATAACACTTTCCCATTTCATTTCACAAGCAGCTTACGCTACTTTCATAGGAACGTGGCCAAATTGCAAGTTGATCGCGATGTTGGCACTCCAAACTGCCTTAATCGCGATATGGGCCCTCAAGAAGGGCTTAATTACGAGATTGTAGATTCATGTTTTAATTACATACCAACACTTACTTAGCGCGTTTAAGACATGCCTTAGCGCTTTAATCTTTGTCCTTACTATTATTCATCTCGTGCATCAACGCGGTGACAAATCCGGGTATCAACAATAGTAAAGTAATAGGTAGATAGTAGTTAAGATATATCTTAGCTAAAATTGTATATATTTTGTACGTACATAGTACAGACAAAATTTACAAAATTAATTCATACACGCTTTTGGAAAAGATGTACCATGTACATACATGCTTTTGGAAAAGATAAAATTGTAAATGTTAATTGTATAATTTTTATATGTAATTCAAAATTTACATAATTTTTTCAATTTAATAGATAAAAAAAGATAAAATTTTCAAGTAAAGAGTAGAAAGATAAAATTTTGAACTTAATAGATGACAAAAGAATTATTTTTTAGAAAAGATAAAAATTGTACATGCTAATTGTATATTTTGGTACGTAATACAAAATTCACATAATTAATTTTTAATTTTTCAGCGAGTGGGAATTATTCGCATCGTCTCTCGTGAATTTGGGCTTCGTCTCCCCTTTGCATCCGGAACGGAAAATCCCCCATTGAACCTGCGACATAGAGAGAGAGAGAGGAGACAGAGGCAATCTGTGAACTTCTTAACTTCTTAACTTCTCTACAAGTGTGCTAGGGTTTTCCTTCCTATTGTTAGCAGTAAACAGTAGCGGCTTCGGGGAAATTAAGGGATACAACCATGGTGCAGAAGAAAGGAAGTAGGGTTTCTGAGGACACAGACGAGCTTGAACGTGTACGCTTGCAAGCTGTTCTTCTAGCCGATAGCTTTGCCACCAAGTTTCGCCCCATTACTCTTGAACGGCCCAAGGTAATTGCTATTCCAGGGAGTAAAACTTCCATCTGCATAAGTAATCAAAGAAATTTTCAGCTAAAGTGTTGAGAAAAAGCAAGAAAGGATCAGAAGTGTTTCTTCGAATTAGGGTTTTGTACCGTTCACTTGAATCCTGGTTTTGAATGGCACTGAATTTATTGGCTGATTATGTATTTTTGTGATGGTGAACCGATTGTTAATGAACTTAGTGTTTGATAGTAGTTGTTGGATGTCTATGATGGATGATTCTTGCTGGAGATTCCTGAGTTTCATATGATCACCAATTTGGCAATTGTTTTGGATGATGATGTTATACTTATTGAAGTTACATTTTTGTGTTAGGTACTCCTACCACTAGTCAACATCCCCATGATAGACTATTCCCTTGCGTGGCTTGAATCTGCAGGGGTAGAGGAGGTTTTCGTGTTCTGCTGTGCTCATTCTAAGCAAGTGATTTCCTACTTGGAAAACTCCCAATGGGTTAAGCAACCTCACTTTTCAGTGTCTACAATTGAATCGAACAATTCCGTCAGTGCTGGAGATGCCTTGCGAGTGATATATGAGCGCAATGTGGTACGTCGAATTCTCTAATTTTGTAGCTTTCGTGAGATGTGCTAATGTTCATGACTCAGATGTTCCATATTATATCGAAGCAGACCCTAATGTAATATTCTTGATTGTGTCATTTAAATCTTCTTAGACAATTTTGCTCGTTGCTATCTTTCCTTTTACCTTATCAAGTTACAAAAGAGGGTTACTTCTTGTCCTAATGAGCAAGTAATATTTCTGTTGTCCTTGTGCTACTTCATTTCATTATTGATTTTGTTATCCTTTCATAGTTTTTCATACCGAAAAAACTCCAACTGGATTATCTGTGCAACCGTGTAGCTAGTTTGATTTCACAAAGTCACCCAGATACTCGTTTTAGCATCTTCTTACCTTGTCAAAGGCAACTGTGGTCATTTTCTGCAAAATTTCAGCATGAATCACAGTTTCTTGATACTTGCTGCCTTCTATTGGCAGATACATGGAGATTTTATCCTAATTGCTGGAGATACAGTCAGCAATATGTCAATTACACAGGCCCTTCAGGAACATAAGGAGAGGAAAAAGAAAGATAGTAACGCTGTAATGACCATGGTCATTAAGAGATCAAAGCCTTCTGTAGTTACTCAGCAGTCACGTCTTGGTACTGATGAGCTCTTTATGGCAATTGACCCTGACACAAAGCAGCTAGTGTATTATGAAGACAAGGCAGACCATGTTAAAGGGACGGTAACTCTGGACAAGAATCTGTTATCTGAGAATCCCACCATTTCAATGCATAATGACATGCAGGTGATTTAACTCTATTATCAATTTTAAATTAACGTGTCGTTAGAAGAAAATTGTTAGTTGATATTTATGCATTGTTTAACAACTTAATGTCTCAATAGTTTTGTTCAAATAGGAATATTAGGCAAAAAACCTTATGGTGTTAATGCTTATATATCATTCTGCTGGCTAGTTTCATTTTGCTGATATAATATTTCTTTGTTCTATATTATTCAGTTTTAAGCATGTACGTTGGGTCATGGTCTAAGGGGTATGAATCATAGAATGCCTTTTTTGGTGTGAAGCGTCAAACACTTCTTTTTCTACCCTAATGTGCTAAATTTTTTATTGCAGGATTGCTATATTGACATTTGCTCCCAGGAAGTTCTCAGTTTGTTCACGGACAATTTTGATTATCAGCATCTCCGGCGCCATTTTGTCAAGGGACTGCTACTTGATGATGTATGTAGTTTTGTCTATATAAATATTTTGCAGATTACTTATGTGTATTAGGTTATTTAAGTTGAAAATCAGCTTGTTTATTTGGCTAGATATTGTCTCACACTCAAATTTGCATTAGTCTAGTGTTGCTGTGTTGAGACTTGAGAGTAACCTGCATCCAATAGCATTTTTTGAATTAAAAGAAGTAGAAGCTTATAGTCATTTTTTTTGTGAATCAAATACATGAAGGGGCAATAGGGCTATTGATTGCAAAGTTATAAGATGCTAGACTGGATTGGCCATTTAGAAAGGATGGTAGATTGGAAACCTTTGTTTTTGGGATTAGTTCTATTTAGTGGCACATTAACATTTCATGGTACTATTGTCATCCTCACAAGGGTTTGTATTTCCAGATCATGGGATACAAGATTTTCACTCATGAAATAGATTCGAGCTATGCTGCTAAGGTTGACTATTATCGTAGCTATGATACAATCAGCAAAGATATAATTCAGAGATGGACTTACCCTTTTGTGCCTGACGTGCTTTCATTCGGTAATTCTGCAACTAAACTGGAAAGACAAGGAATGTACAGAGCTTCAGGTAATAATCGTAAACTCTGGCTGCATATTTGCATTTCTTATTTTGAAATTTATTTATAATGTTGTTCTTAGCTTGATAAATTGATTACAAAGATTTTTCAGGTATTTTAAATGATTTTCTGCTACCACTAACATAAATTTCTTTTTCTAATCCAGCTCAGCAAATTTGCTGTTATTCTGCATTCTAACATGTGGTGTTCTATCAAATTGCGTTATTTACTTTATTCTTTATCATCAAAAAAGTTTGTATAAAAATAAATCATATTCTTTAAATAAGTATGCTATGTTAAAATATGAAAATACTAGAATTGGAGAATTTGACATTACTGCACAGCAACTCTAATCAACTGTAGTAATGTGGAAAAATTGGACAAAGAAAACAAAGGTGTTGTACGGTAGTGTTATTGTTCTTTTTCTTCCATATTAACACATCTTCTTTTGCTTAGGCATAACACAGTCACGTAGTGCAGTTGTTGGCCCTTTTACTGTAATTGGAAATGGCACCATCATAGGGGACAACAGTAAAATTTCAAATTCAGTTATTGGAGAAGGATGCAAAATTGGTGCAAATGTCTCTGTAGAAGGTTCATATATATGGAACAATGTCACTATTGAAGATGGGTGTGACTTAAAGCATGCGATTGTATGTGATGGAGTGGTAATGAATTCTGGCTCGATTCTGGAACCTGGGGTTGTTCTTTCCTTCAAGGTATCTGTGCAGTACTGAATTTTCTTGTTTTGGGACTAAGTCTCCATTTGACTTTCAGTTTCAGTTGACCAAAGTTTTTATTTTGGGTTTGTGGGCGTTGTGCTTTTGATGGTTCAGTGGTCATCAATTAGGTTACCAAAGTATTTATCATTTTCAGCGTGTCATTATCTGAAGCACTGAAATGGTAGTTAAACAAGCGGCTGATAAATCTTATCATGTAGCATGATAAATCTTTTTTTATGATAGGTTGTTATTGGACCGGGTTTTGTTGTTCCTGCTTATTCAAAAGTATCTATGTTTCAACAACCGGCTGCTGAAGACAGTGATGAGGAGTTAGAATATGCAGACAGTACTGGTGGAGCGGGTGAATTTACTTGTGAGTCCTCTGTCTATGATTTTCTGAAAATATATCCAATTTCTAGACGCCATTATCATTTTAAAATTAGATGAGGAGCAGTGGTCATATTTAACAGAGTTGCCTATATGCAATGGGCAGGCAGAGCTTTACATGTATCCTTGTCTGTTGAAAAGGAAATTTTTATTTTTTATGTGCTCTATTCATTAAGGCTGAAGTGTAGAACACCATTTTATTTAATAGGTGGAAGGGGCTTCCATCACGTGGGGTTTTCCACCACTTATAGATTCAATCTCTTGCTCAGTGATTGTTGTGGCCATATAAATTTGCATCTTTTTAACAAATGACATAGCATTCCATACTATCTTTATTAATTTGTCAGTGGAAGGTTCATTTTTAGCCGTTATGGGTAGTCTCCAGGCTTATTGAATGTCTCAGACATTTCTGAAATTTGTCCTCTTATTCCACAGCATTAAGCAATTCTGTTGGGCTATCTGATGGTGACTTGACATCCAGATTAACTGAGATACCACCAGCAGCTTCTGAGGTGAGTTGAGAAGAAATTCAATTTATACGCGTATGCTCACACATGCATTCTGCGTCTGGTGTATGAGCAAGTAAGCTGAAATGCTCAGAGGTTAACTATTTTTCAAACATTTTACTTGTTTGAAATTTCAAAAATAAGCTCCTAGAAATGGTGTCAAAAACCGAACAAGTTGTTAATACTTATTTCATTTTAACACATGTTTGTAACTTCATAATAAAATTTAATGCTACTGATCCCTGTCTTTTATTTTTTTCAAGGTTGGTAGTGGTGGTGCTGGTTGTATCTGGCCAATTTGGGAAGGAGGTTCTGAAGAGGAATGGAGGTACTCAGTTGCACCACTTCCTGCTTATAAAATTGCTGAGATCATTCAAGCATCAGAGGATGATTTTGAACTACCTCAACAAGATGGAAGCATGCTCCCCCCTTCAGGGGAATTGACTACAAATAGTATGGATTCTGATGATAATATTGATGATTCTAAGGATGACTCATTTGATAAAGAGGTAAACAAACTGCAGCTTGGTATGTTTTTTTTGTGTTGTTTGATGCAAACTGACTAGCTACTTCTGCATCATCCACTGAAGGTGGAAGCAACTTTCCTGAGAGCAGTTCATGAGAATATCAGTGTGGAGAATGTTATCTTAGAAGTAAATTCCCTTCGGTATGCTTTGTTCGATCTCTTGTGAACTGTTTACAATTGCTTGTTTATTACTGTTCGTCTTAGGGAGTGGCTTGAACATCGATCTTTTGTTCTTCAATGTCTTCCAATAATGGCTCCCTTAATTTCACTTTGTACCTGAAGAGGTACTTGGTACCCACTCGGTTACATGTAAAGTTGTAATGGTTTAGCTCTGTTTTTCTGTAGGCTGTCCTACAATATGGTTGCATCCGACTGTACTAGTGCTTTATTCTATTCAGTGATGAAGCTTGCGCTCGATACTCCACACAAATCAAGTGGTGGGTTTCCATCCTCAGAAAATCTTTGCTGTCTTCGTTATAGAATCACTTTTTCTTAATTTACAAATTTGCTCTAGCTATACATGGCTTGTGGATGGGTTGTGGTTTGCTTTTCCCACTTTACTTTTGAGAAAATCTAATATGCGTGCATAGGCTCTTATGGATGGGTTGTGGTTTGCTTTCAGGTGATTTGTATACTAATGTTGCTAAAGTGGTTGCCACATGGAAAAAGCTTCTGAAGTATTATTTGCCATCCTTAGACGAGGAGGTAATAATATATTCTATCTTCTGCGGTTCATGAAAATTATCCTGGACCCCCCTTATGTGTTTTATGTCTGTTGTCCAGATCGAAGTTATACTCAAGCTTGAAGAAATGTGTCTAGAGTCAGCTAGAGAATTTTCACCTTTATTTTCTCAGGTGGGTTGCACTTCTAATTTCAGAATCTAGATAATGAAATATCAAGTACTAGCTCTCTAAATTATAGTGCAAACAGATTTTACATCGTCTATACGAAGATGAAATTATACAAGAAGAGGCTGTACTTAATTGGGCAGCAGAGAAAGAAGGTGCTGATGAGGCTGATAAGATCTTCTTAAAGCAGTGCGAGGCTTTCCTGAATGTAAGGATCTCTCCTCCTTCCCTTTGTTTTCCCTACCTACACCTAAAAACCAAGAAATATATAATCAGATTCAAATGTGAAATTCATGTTTCAGTGGCTAAAGACAGCAGATTCAGAGTCGGAAGAGGAAGAAGAATGACAGCCTTCTTGTCACTCATCTACCCAATTGTTGTACGGATTGGTGTGATGCACATGTATTTTTGATCGAGTGAAAGAGCAAACTAGATACCTACTTTACAAACCTGAATAGCTGATCATTTTGGGAAGGTTCCTGATCCAGCAGCATTTTTGTTTCCTCAAAATTTGAAATGAGTTGACACAGTGAACTTTATTCTTCCTTGTCTTGATCTGAAATGTATTCAGTCTGGCGAAAATTTTCACACAAAAAGATGAATGCTTTGAGACCATAAATCATCTTACCTGTTCACCAAAAAAAATAAATCATCTTACCTCCTAATGATGTCTTAATGAATGATCCCTGTTGCAAGAGGCTATACTTAATTAGGACCTCATCTACTGCTTTGACTGAAGCTTACACGTATAGGTTTACAATTAGTCACAATTCAGCTTCAAACCATGTCCAACAATAACACAAAAAAGGTCACAATTGTTAGAGGGCCACGTTACTTACGACTAACCCTCAAAAAGAAGTTCCCTTTTTTTTTTCTCCGTCTTGCCTCTGCTTTCTTGGATACTCTGGAATATGTGTGAAAATGGAAATTGTTACTATTGATTAGTGCAATGCGTACGAAATCTTTGGGGCCGGTTCTCAGTGGTACCCGCCATTGGCGCTCTCTCCTTGAGCTCAACTCAATCCTAACCTCGTTTGATTACAATCGGAGGAAGATACAGGCACCAGAACAACACCACCACTACTCTTCGGCTTCCATTGAAATCCAACACCCACAATCCAATTTCCTAGGTTTTGTTGACAACTTGAAGGATGTGTTGTCTGTGGACACGATTCATGCTCAGGTCATGAAGAACGCCGGTGTTTACGACTTGGGTGTTGGGAACTACATCTTGAGCCTCTATGTGAAGTTCAGGTGTTTGAGTCGTGCCTGCAGGGTGTTCGACGAAATGATTCAACGAGATGTTCGGTCCTACACTATTCTCATCTCCGGTTTTACGCGGTGCGGGTCGTTTACGCGGGCTCTGGATTGTTTCTCAGAGATGTTAGCTCATGGGGTGTCACCCAATCAGTTCACCTTGTCTAGTGTTTTGAGGAGCTGTTCGAGTTTGGGTTGGGTTCATAGTGGAAAAGAGGTTCATGGGTGGATGATAAAGAATGCGGTCGATTTCGATGCTGCATTGAAGAACTCTGTGCTGGATTTCTACATAAAATGCGGAGAACATGAATGTGGAAGAAGGTTATTTGAAATGATTGAGGATGGGGACGTAGTGTCATGGAACATTATGATTGGTTCATATATACAGGTTGGTGATGTTGAGAATGCCATGGAGTTGTTTACAAGGTTGCCTGGTAAAGATACTACCTCCTGGAATACAGTGATCTCAAGGCTGATGCAAAATGGGTTTGTAAGCGATGCTCTAAAGCTCCTCCATGAGATGGTTGGATGTCGAGCATCTTTCAATGACTTTACATACTCAATAGCGTTGAATTTGGCTTCGTCACTATTGATTCTGGAGATGGGTAGACAGATACACTGTCAACTCATACATGCTCAGTTACAAGACAATGAATTTGTAAGATCATCACTTATTGACATGTACAGTAAATGTGGCAAAACCGAGCAGGCATCAATGGTTTTCAAGCAAATACCGGAATCTCTTAGGAACAATCAAAACCATAGATACTATAAAGAAGGAGCAATGACAGAAACAGTGTCTTGGAGTTGCATGATTGCGGGTTTTATGCAGAATAGCATGTGGGAGCAAGCATTGCAAACCTTCCAAGATATGCTTTCTCAAGGGATTAAGGCAGACAAGTTTAGTCTCACGAGCATTGTTTCTGCTAGTGCGGATTGTGGGACGCTAGAGTTTGGTCAGCAGGTCCATGCAATGATATTGAAAGTTGGCCATCCGTTAGATGTAATTTCGCGCACTTCGTTGGTTGACATGTATTCCAAGTGTGGAAGCTTAGATGATGCACATTCAGTATTTAAGCAAGATGAGGAGAGAAATGTTGCCATGTGGACCACCTTGATATCTGGATTTGCCTTGCACGGACAAGGAAAGCAAGCTATTCGACTTTTTGAACTGATGAAGCATGAAGGGGTGCCGCCCAATGCATTGACATACGTCGGAATTTTGACTGCGTGTAGTCATGCAGGACTAATTGATGATGGCTTGAAATACTTTAAAGAAATGAAGGAAGTTTACCAGATAGATCCTGTACTTGAGCATTTCACTTGTGTGGTTGATCTCTTTGGTCGAGCTGGTCGGTTGGATGACATAAAGAAATTCATATCTGAGAACGGCCTATCTCATCTCAAGTTGGTTTTGAAGGCGTTTCTATCTTCTTGTCGAGTTCACAAAAATGTCGAGTTAGGTACATGGGTTGCTGAAAGGTTGATGGAACTTGACCCTTTAGAATCTGAGCCTTATATTTTGTTATCAAACATGTGGGCTACTCACAATAGGTGGGAAGAGTCAGCTAGATTGAGGAGTTTGATGCAGAAGAGAGCAATCAAGAAAGATCCTGGTCAAGCTTGGATCAAAGTTAGCAATGAAGTCCATACATTTATGACAGGTGACAAGTCACATCCAGAAGAGGCCAAGATTTATTCTTATTTGGACAAACTTATGCGGAGATTAAAGGAAATAGGCTACTCCGCCAATCTAGAAGAAGTTATGCAGGATGTTGAAGAAGAACAGAGGGAAATGTTTCTTCTGAGTCACAGTGAGAAGCTTGCTGTTGCCTTTGGCCTTATTAACACAGGCGACAGTAGCATGCCAATCCGGGTTATGAAGAACCTTCGAGTTTGCACAGATTGCCATAACTTCTTCAAGCACACTTCCCAGCTCGTTGGTAGAGAAATAATAGTCAGAGACATCCGTAGGTTCCATCACTTTAAGCACGGCCATTGCTCCTGTGGAGATTATTGGTGAAAAAAATGCCTGAACACTAATCTCAAACTATGAAGGTCCAACTACCATATAAATGTATATTCATGATATAGGCAACACTCAGAATCTGAATTTCTTTGTAACCTGTAGTTGGTAGGATTTATTTTTATATGATTTATTGAGGGCTTGATGGGCATTTGAGTGTTGTACCGTGTTTGCTTTTGGGTCGTTGGAGATAGATTGATACTTTAAATTTATGACAGATGACCTGAGTCTTTCAGATATTATGTCATCAGTGTTATACCCCTCCTCTGACTAGCATTTTCACTCTTTTAAACTTGCTCATACAAATTTAACCGTGTTCACTTGTATTGTCTATCAAAAAGCTGATATCAACATGAGCAGGAAGCTGGTTTGGAATCATTTGCAGGATCATGACCAAATCTTGATTGATGGAGAGTCAGGAGCATGGAGAGCACACACTTTTGTCGGTGTAGGTAGTGCAGGTTAGTTAGGCTTTTGACGATATATCTCTCTAATTTTGGTGACTGATCATTTAGTCCTTCAGGTTAGCGTATTAAGATCTCTAGCAATTAGTTGTGTTGAGTGTAATTGGGAAACCAATTGCTTTGGTCGGCAAACATTTACATGATCCTTCAAATTCTAACTATCTCATAGCTGAGCTACTTTAGAATACAACATAGTATATTAGCCTTTTCCACTACCTATACACCTAGGAGTTTGCTTATTTTTTACTCAAATCATTCAGAGTAGATACCAAGATTTCTCCTTAAAGAAGAAGGATGGAAAAGACGACATGGAAATGCTTGAAAGAAAAGGGAAAAAAAAAAAACACAAGATAGGTTACTTAAACATCAAGAGATGAATCTAACGGTTCAGATTTATTGAAGTTTTAGATGGATAGCGTTTTAACATTCCTTCTTAAAGTAGAAACCATGATATACTTTTCCATGAAGATGTTGATTCTAAATGCATAATTAAGAGGTTACCAAAACAGGGTACATCTACTATTGTTTCCCATCTCTCCATCACCAAACTAACATGGGTATGCTGAATGCCTAACTTTCATAAGTTATACTACTTCATGGTAAAGTCAGGCTATCAACAGACCTACTATAACAACCGAATACCACCATCAACAAACCTACTATAACAAGCGAATACGAATGCTACCTTCAACCTTTCAATTTTTCCTATTACATTTCATTCTGATCACTTTTGGACAGAAGATGGCAGATCGTATAGAGAGATTAGTAGTTCTGCCCTTCTCCTTGGGCTGTGTCTCTCAAGCTAGCGTGGATGTGATGGAAGAGAGATCTAGACGGTCAAAATTGGATTTCAAGTTGCAGTCATCTGGTAAATCCATGTTTGGCCTTTCTTTTGATTGATGTCTCTTTCATGTATCATAGCATCAACAGGTTTCGTACTCTATGCTCTGTTTGTTCATACCCAGGAAACGACGAGGATGCAGATGAAGAGAGTTTGAAGCACTCATCACGCTTTTTGAAGCCCAACTTGTCCACTGGAGTTAACAAGCTTGTCAGGGGCTTCAAAAGCTTGTCTCAGCTATTCAGTAAGCATAGTTCCTATCCTTATAGTAGAGCAAAACTGAAGTTCTTTGTAAATTTTTTTTTGAAAATGTGTTGGATGATCCAGCTTATGAGGATGAAATGGAGGAGCTAGGGATGGAGATGGAAATAGGGAGTCCAACAGATGTGAAGCATGTGGCCCACATTGGATGGGATGGAACCACCGCCACCAATCTCACCGGTGAAGACAACTCTGTTGTGTTTCGTTCCCCAGTACCGCCACCGCCATTTTCGAGTGCTCAACTTAAGTGAGTCCCTTGGCTTTGGGATAATCATGCCTTGCTCTTTCATGCTAAACTTGTGTGATAGCATCTGTGAATCATGGTTTGTATGTTCAGTTTGCAACGAATTTGTCATCATTAGGCATATCTACTTTACATAATTAGATCGGTTGTTTGTAGAGGTAGTCAGTGTGATAGAAAAGCACATGTGTCCCCCCAATAGAGGATTTGTCATTTGTACATTACAAGAGTCACAATGAGGTGTACATGTTCTTTCTTTTCTCATCAGGAATTTAGGTACAAGCACTTTTAATTGGAAAAAAAGATACATGAGCCAAACAGAACCAATTAAATGATTTTTCTAGCACAATGTAGTGATTACAAATCACAATGAAGAATGGAAATTATGGTACCAATTCAATCGCTATGGCAGAAATAGTCGAATATGGGAAGGAGTGACAATTTGCGTCATTGATTCTCTATTATGAAAATGGGAATGTCCAGGATCTTGGTTATTGGGTAATTCAACCCTTCACGCGCGTGTTTCTTGCATACAAAAATCCAACATTATTTTAATAGGGCGGGAGTCCAGCTTTGCAAACTTTCACCAACATAATTTTTTTTTTTATCAAGAAACGGGATCACCCCTTGCGAAATTCATTAATTAAATTCAAATATGCTCAAAATGAGCTACAAGATCCTCATGGTAATAATAGAGTCAGGGGGCAATTAAAAGACGTAAAATCAGAATCAAAATCTAAAGCTAAGTTTGCCATCCTATCGGCAACTTTATTGGCGGCACGCTTGTTGTGAATTACTTGAACAAGATCCTTCCGGGCATGAATGAGAGTCCTGCACTGGCTGATCAGCAGCTTGTCCCGAAGAGGAGTAAGAGTGGACGAAGTCACCAGGTTGCAGGCAGTGAGGGAGTCGGTGCAGACGACGATGCGATGATCCGCCCACCTGGCTGTCGTCCTCAATCCATGGTAAAGAGCGAGCAGCTCGGCTCTTAGGCTATCACAAGAAGCACATGTAAAGGTGAAGGCTTCATGAAATTGTCCTTGGTCGTCACGCAGGACTCCCGCACCTCCAGCAGCCCCCGGGTTCCCCTTGGACACCCCATCGACACAAAGTTGTAGCCATCCCTGGGGAGGGGGGCACCATGAGGCGGTGGAAGAGGTCGCAACGTGGCTGGTGGAGTGGGGCTGGACAGCGCTGCTGAAGCGAGCTTTAGCATCCAGAAAAGCACTAGTAATCGAGCTTACCACGTGCGAGAGGCTGCCATGGCTGTCTTTTTGCTCAAAAACCAAACCATTACGAGTCTTCCAAGTGAACCAAATCATAGTAGTAAATATGGAACTCCAGTCATCAAGATTCCTAACATTAGCCAGAATCCAATCCTTCACATCCATCATGCTGAAGAAACTACTAGACAACCTATTGCCAGCCAAAGCAAGCCAAACCTGGCGAATAACCGAGCAGTCGCGCACCAAATGAAGAGGGGTCTCCGGGAGACCACACCGAGGACAAGCATCCGAGGCAGCCAGATGTCGGCGTGCACGAACCGAATTGCAAAGAAAAGCCCCATGTGCCACCAAAAAGAGAAAGTGTTTGGCGCGTTGCTGGGCATCAATACGCCACACCTGATGCTGTAATCCCGAATCCGCTGTTTAGAGCAAACCCATAGCCGACTGAGAGGTAAAGGAGCCAGATGAGGATGGGTGCCAGAAGAACGAATCAACATCCTCGCCATTACTTGAAAGAGAGACGGATTGAAGCCTGCACAAGAGAGACGGCGGAAGCTTTCCGGCAAGTGCACCCCAATTCCAAGAGCCATCGCTCCAATACTCGGCCACAGTCGCACCCAACTCTTCGTCAGACAAAGCAGCAGTTGCCACGGTACTAAGGGGCTGAGGAAGAAGCCAGCGATGCTCCCAGAAAAAAGTAGCAGCCCCATTTGCCACATCCATGCCGAGACCACGATGCAGGACTTGCGCTCCATGCACGAGCCCTTTCCAGTTATGGGAGCATCGAGGCAGATGCTGAAAGATATCCGAATCAAGGCGGTGTCCACAATATTTCCCGCGAACAACACGGCTCCAAAGGGTTTCCGCTTCTTGCAGAAGATGCCACCCAAGCTTAGCCAATAACACGCTGTTTTGGTTCCGCATAGTATGAAGCCCAAGACCGCCATGAGATTTCGGTACTGTTAGTTTATCCCAAGCCAAAAGATGCAATTTCTTTGAGTTCTCGGACGAACCCCATATGAAGTTGCGAATCACCTGGTCGAGACTATCGCAAATCGATCGTGGAATCATTGTGGACTGCATAATATAGACCGGAAGGGATGAAAGCACGGATTTAGCGAGGGTGACTCTCCCTGCCGCCGAGAGCGTCTTGGCTTGCCACCCATTAAGTCGAGCTTTGACCCTATCAAGAAGATATGCATACCGATCATTAGTCATGCGACCACAAGCTGTCGGGACCCCCAAATATGTACCAAAATTCTCTGCAAGCGGAATTGCAAGGCGCTAACTGATCTCATTTTTCGAAAAATCAGAGACCTTCGCTGAGAAAAGGATACTGCTTTTTTCGAAACTGATTTTTTCCCCTGAGAACTCACAAAACTTGTCAAGGCACTGTTTGATGAGTAGAGCTTGTGTAACAGAGGCCTCGCCAAATAAGACTAAATCATCCGCAAGAGAATAGATGAGAAAGACAAACGCCACCTTCCCAAACGGGCTTCCACCGGCCTGCTTGAACCTCAGCATCAATAATGTGAGACAAGAATTCCATGCAAAGGACGAACAAATAAGGTGAGAGCGGATCCCCCTGGCGGACGCCCCTTGTAGGCTTGAACGAGCCACTTTTCTCCCCATTCCAGAGCAACTCCATACTACCTTGAGTTTGACATTGCATGATCACACTAGTTAAATGAACAGGAAACCCCGCAGCGATGAGAACAGCTTTCAAGAACCCCCACTTGACACGATCGTAAGCTTTGGCGAGATCGATCTTCAAGATCATAGTTCGTTCCGAGGACGAATGGAGTACCTCTTGAACAATCACAATATTGTCAATAATTTGCCTTCCCGGGATGAAACTTGCATGCGCCGGAGAGATGAGAGACGGAAGAATAGGCTTCAACCGATTGACAATAGCTTTTGTTGCAATCTTGAAAATAACATTCAGGAGGGATATGGGGCGGAATTGCGCAGCTGAGGTAGGATGATCAGTTTTCGGAATCAACACCATCAAGGCATTCCCAATACCATCCGGGAGGATCCCGTTATTGAGCATATCAAGTACTGAACTTGCTACTTGTTGCCCAACTATTCCCCAGTTCTTTTGATAAAAGATAGCCGGGAATCCATCCAGACCGGGAGCCTTGTAGGGGCCCATGTGCCGAACGGCTTCTCAAACCTCGTTCCCGTTGAAGGGGGCACTGAGAGCTTCCAGGTCAGCTTGGGCGAGGCTTGGAAAATTAATACCCGGGATCGGTTCATTAGCGCCAAAGTCCTCACCTTCAAGGGAATACAAACCAGTAAAGAACGGTAACACATTAGCTCGCACCTCAGCATCATTGTGAATCCAATTACCCGAGGAGTCCTGAATGGCATGGATACGATTCATACGCCGGCGAACCACAGTGGAAAGGTGGTAATACCGGGTATTGCGGTCCCCGTCAATCAAGAAGGATGCCCGAGATTTCTGAAACCACCACATCTGCTCTTGATTCAAAACTTCTTCAAATTCACGCCTAAGATCCTGTTCAAGGTGCAATAAGAAATTGGAAGGAGAGGAGCCCAGCTTGCGCCGAATTCCTTCAAGTCTAGCCCACAATTTCCGCTTGCGAAAGAAAATATTGCCGAACATATCACGGTTCCAGCGAGAGAGGGCTTGAGAGAGGCTATCAAGAGATGAAGTAGCAGGAGCAGTTGGAACCCAGTGAGCTTGAAGAAATGGCCTGAAAGTCTCATGAGTGAGCCAAGCAGCCTGGAATCTGAAGGGGCGAGGGCCTGTACGAGTAGAGCAATGCAAGTCCGAATGTAAAAGAATAGGGAGATGATCAGAGCCTGGAGCAAACAGAGGTTTCACGCCAGCCTGCGGGAAACGAAGGCGCCAAGACTCTGAGCAAAAGCCACGATCCAAACGAGCCGCCTTGAACGTATCCACTGAGCGGCCAGTAGTCAAAGTGTGCAAGTTACCACTGAAGCCCAAATCAATCAGCCCTAAATCATCAATCTGCTCAGAGAAGCAGAGTTAGAAGCCTCTGAAGAATAGGTTCTCTCGTTGGCGTACAGAGTGGCATTGAAATCTCTGGCGAGCGCCCACGGTCTAGAATTCCGACGAGCAAATTATGTTGGCCCACGACCAACATAATTTTTTGATGAGGATTTATCCCATAACAAGAACTTCAAATTATAATCCGAAGGGGTGTACCGTCATAACTCCTAAGTAATTAATAATACGATAAAATAAAGGGGAGAAAGGAAAAGAAAAGATTCTTCTATAAAAACTTAAAAACAGATATTCCCGTTCACATGGAGTATTATCTTAAGAAAATACTACGGAGTATGATTTTAAGTTAAATTATTAAAATAATTTAGGTAATAGAGACTTTTTTAACCTTTTAGTCAGATTTTAGATAACTATAATAATGAAATCCATAATTTATATTATCAAAAAATAAAATAACTATATTGGTCGGTAGGTTCGGATTTTTGTCCTGTCATGCTTAGGTTGTAGATTAAAATTCAATCTCAGACGTTCAAGTCTGGTTTATATTTATTTTACCCATAAGTCTCGTTCAAGTCTGGTTTATATATTTTGTTTTTTGGTAGAAAGTCTGGTTTATATTTATTTTACCCATACGGCCATACATGTTACGCCGTTACGGGTAGCTAAGAAAGAATTTGACCACAGATAGCAACTAACTGAGAAGAAAAAAGACAACACAATTAGACAAAAGGCTGGAAAGACATCCAAAGTGCAGGTTTATCAAGGCCTGACAACTGAAAGAAATTGGATAATGGAGTATCAAAATTCCAACCCATTTCCTTCTTTTTATTTTCTTGATGACAAATAATCTAATGTAGTCGAACTGAAAACCCAAATGCAAACCAAGTAAAGCATTTGTTTTTGCTTCCAAAGCAGGACTGAGCACACCCTTAACGCCATTGCCATGTCTTACTCTTTGTTCCATTTTGCATTCAACATTTGTGGTTCAGTCTCTGCATTCACCAGCACCGGTCAATCCTTACAGAATGGCAAGCATTGAGAAACACAAAACCCAGTGCCTTGGAAGTAAATTGTTGAGCCCTACAGGAACACAATTGTAATAGTTTGTTAGGTTCTTAGCCAATTTTGCGATCCAGTAATTGAGCACAGCGGTTCATCTATAAGTTGAGCCAATCCCACTCATTGCAATCAAAAATCAAGATGTAAAATACACTCTTCAATGAAATCCAAAAACTTTTGCAAAAAGTGAATGGAGAAAATTTACCATAACAGGATGTTTGGATATGCTTGAAGAAAAGCTTCCCATTACACTGGAGCAGAGTGAGCTGCTGCTGCTTTATTACGGTCTATGGTATTTACGACGCGCCTTAATCTCACCGTTCCTGCTTGGGTCTCAGGAGCTTGACATCATTGTCTTTCATCTGCTGACTCATGAAGAAAGGAGGAACCGGATTAAGAGGCCGTCCTTGGAGATTATAACTGGCCATGGCAAAGTTTGGACGAAGTGGAAGATTCATAGGTAATGGAATTGAGAGATTTCTAACACTTGGGATCATAGGCGGAGCAGAAGACGTGTAATTAGGATTGAGCCCAAAAGCACCATACATTCCACCATTTGGTACGGTAGGAAATTTCATCTGCTGATACAAGGAGGAAGGAGCCCCAGTGAAGTTTCCTAGGTAGTTGTTTCTTAAAAACTCGGTCTCGTATTCCATCTTCCTATCAAAGGGAGGTACAAAGTCTTGAGGCTCGGACTTGGGAAGATGAGAGCTTCTTGGTAAGGAGAGGTTGGATTGGGAATTTGATGATGATGGAGGTAAATTTCCATTGCTAGAGTTTGTGTGATTACTGTTTCTGGCTGCTGGAACTACATGGTTGTGTTTGCCTTCATATGTAGTCAGTACGAATTTCAAGTTGTGTGAGGCCCTCTCGACGTGCTTCCTAACTGTGCATCCAGCACTGGTACACTTGTAGTAACTCCTGTAATGTTTCACCACAATTCAGGACAAATATCAGAAACGAAAACAAAATAGTGAAGTCATGGGGAGTGATTTTTGTGTACCTAGGATTTGGATTTCCTTTGACAACTTTTTGCCCATATTTGCGCCATCGATAGCCATCATCAATGATGTCAATTTCACTCTCGATTTGGACTATCACTCTTGGTTCACGGAGAGCTCTGGAGCCCAAAGCTGTCTCGATCAAAGAACTCTCTTTCTTCCTGCACAAACAATTGACATAAGACTCCAACTTCCCTAACTAAATTAATAAGATCTCAAAACACATGTTCCCTTACTGATAAGCTGTTAAAAACGCCCTTCTCTATGTACCTTCTTTTGCTTTCAGTTTCAATATCATCATCATCTCCTATTGATAAGCTGCCTTGTGTGGTAGTATCTTCTTCTTCCTCATCATGGCTAGCGAGTGTTGAAGCAAGCTCTGGGGTTTCTGCTGATTCCATTCCACTCGTTGGCTTTTGGCTGCTTGAATGTGGATCAGAAACTTCAGTGACAACAGACGTTGAAGATGTGATGTCGAAGCCTTCAGATCTCCATTCTGAACCCACTTTGGCATTATCCTTGTTATAACCTTGCTGCATCTCTTTCCATAGTGGGTCACCAATATCTGTTGACTCACCAGAGGGTGCATTCGAACCAATTGAGGAGCGACGACTAGGCTGTGGTTTTGAATGATTGTGAGCTCCTTTATAAATGATTTCTGTAATTTCACCATCATGAGAGCGTTCAACCTTCTTTTTAACCAGACAGCTTGGATGTGTACACTTGTAGTAGCTTCTAGGATAGTCACTACCCTTGACCTGTTTCTGTCCATATTTTCTCCAGTTGTATCCATCTTCTGAGGTCTTTGTAGTTCCAGATGAAGGATATAGTCCCTTTTGGACAACATCAAAAGATTGGCCTCCAACGGTATCTGCTACTTGTGCCGTTCCATTAGTCTCCCTCATTTCACTGTCAGCTATACCATATGAATGGGAGGAGAGTTGGAAAGCAGGTGACTCAGACTTCACGGCAATTTTAAATGGCATTGTTTTGTCAGCTGATTCAAGTCCCACATTGTTTAGCCTAGAATTTTCCTGCTGAGCAAGAAATCCATTTCCATAGCTTGTTGGAGGGTGGACAGGAACAAGGCTTTGACAATCATCTTCAGATTTGAAACGCTGAATGAAATCACCATTGGGAACCCATTTTAGCAAAACTAAGCAATGATTAGAAGCCTAATTTCCAGAAGTGATACCAATTTATAGTTTGGCCTCCTTTGGAGGACCTCATATTCTAATATCCTGTAATCGGAAGAAGTCATAGTAATTCTTGCATCCAGGAATGTGGTTGAGTACACTTCCCATGTTTGTAGGTGCAAATGGAACAGTCTCTTGGGAAAGGAATAGGATTGCTTGGGGGTTTCTCCAAATGCGTCTAAAGTACTCAGTGCATTTATGAGGTTTCCGTCAAGTCAAATCAGTAACCGGATTCTCTTGATCATCCCTATTAAGTTCTACTTTTAACAAGATAAAAAAAGGACCCATCGGCTGATATTTCCCTTCTAAACTAATAATATCACATTAGCAGTGATGTTAGATTGAACAAATGGAGCACTTTATTAACCTACTTATTAGTTCAAATGCAAAGAAAACATTGTGCATGATGCCTGATCAGAATTCACAAAAAGAAATCACAAAAAATGGATAGAATCAACATTACTGACCTGATTCTGCAAGAGAGAGTATCGTGGGAAAGAAACAGGATTCACCTGAGGGTTTACCCTGAAAGAAGAAACGTCATCACCATCATGTTCCCTATCTGCAGAAATTGATGTTGAGTTGAACGTGGGATTATCATGATCAGGAGGTGATAAATCCATAGTCCCTGTGGTTGGAGATAGCTGCAGAGAAAGAGAGCATGTATTAGTATTCGGATGAGATTAGGAGCCGCTAAATCCAACGAATAGAGCTTCCTTACATAAGGGATTGACCATCTATTTGACAACTTCTATTCAAGCTACATGACCAAATCGCTAACATTATACTTTCCTACTAAGTCCTGACAAGATTGCTAAGATGTTCTGAGAACAAAGATTTGCAACTTGGCTTAGAATCTGAGCTGCATTATAGTAACACCAGATTAAAGTATTAATACCTGAGAATATCAATCATCAGAATACCTGAGAGCACTACCTGGGAATTGGGCAGCATTACTGGAGAGTCCAGAAGTTCATTTGGACTGATGCCAGACGGTATAGTCAAGCAAGGCGAACGAGACCCCGGCGAAGCCAAAGGACTTGCACCGTTGAAATCAAACTTCTCCATGATACTCTCTCCAATGTTAGCTACTGTATTATTGTCCATTGCCATCATCGTGGAGTCCTCCCTAGTTTCATCTTCTCCTAAATTCTCCTCCGATTTCAGGACGAAAACCCCAGCTGCTTTCCTCACAAGATTCTCTCCACCACTAAGCTCATCAGAGACCGAATTGTGAAAGCATGGATCTGACATGAAACCTGACAACAGTCCATTTGGACTCATCATCAGGTCCTTCCAATCATCGAGCGAGTCATCAGCCTCTTCCATTAAATATGTATTTATACTTGTAGAACTCAAATCACAGCTTCAGAGAGACGGATTTGATCCTTAAACGCGAATAATCTGCGAGACTGTGGCCGCATTTCCCAATTCGAACTCTACAGAAGCTTTAAACGATAATATTGATTTTCAAAATTCAACCCTAGAATTCGATTCTTAAATCTCACTCTCGTTCAACAGTCCGCAATTCTACCTCACAAATCCCGTGTCTAACAATTCCAATCCATCACAGAACGCTCTCAAGTAAACGACATAGTTCAAACTGCGCAGAAATTTCCGAGCGATCGTCAAATGCGCAAAAGAAAATTACTCATAATCGAAAGTGAGAAAACGAAATCCAAACGAAAGAGAGGTTGAAAAACTGGCGACAGAGAAACCGCGCGATCGAGGGACTGCGCAAGAAACTCGAAATTTGATATTCGAGTTTCGAGAGGATTTCGTTGGGACGAACAGCAGAAGAAGAAGAAGAGATTCAGAGAGTGTGAGCGAGGAAAGAGAAGACAGTTCAAGAAGGATTTAAAGGAGAAAAAACAAGACAAATCAGAATTTACAGAAAATTGCGAATTTTTCGCGGGCGGAGTTGCGAACTTGCGATTGCTTGTGGTCACTACTGCCTCACTGGTTAGTACACTACTCCGCGTATAAGTTATTTTAGGAAAGTTAAAATAATTACGGGTTAGTTTGTTATCCAACATCCTAAACTCAATTGAATTGAATCTAGTCTAGTTATCTGTCATTATACATTAATTTAAAAAAAATATTTTAATTTAAAATTTTGAAATTTTTTGCGTTTAAAGAAAATATGAAGAAAATGAGATTGTAATTATTCTTTTAGCACAGATTAGTTACTCCTAATTAATACTCCTATATTGCTAGTTGTTTTTTTATTGCATTAGAAATTAGAAATATGATAGTGCGAGTACAGTTCTAAAACAGATGTATTAGAAAAAGATCGGAAATTAATCTCGTCCACAAGAAAAAGGTTCAATTAAACAGAAAAAGGGGAGAAAAAAAGCAAGATTAGCAAATGAGGTGCAACAAACAGCCGGATTATCAGAGGTTGTTGTGTGGATTAACATTATACTATCAAATAAAATCTAGGGAGGTAATCACAGACGCCACGTACCTAACTCTTGTTGCAACTAAATTATTTAGTTTTTCTTTTTTGCCATTGTTTAATACTAGGTGTAACGGTCGAGAATTCGAGATCACGTGTGAACGGATGTTTATATGAGTGAGTTTGAGGTGTTTGATCGAGAGAAATTAAAGGATCATATTGTTCCACAAAAGAAGGGAGAAGGATGAAAAACCAATTTTTTTGACAATTATTTGCGTGTTTTTAGAAAAAAAACTAGACATAGGCGTGTGTGGAATGCACATAAGGCGTGTGTGGGATGTAAATCAAAAACTAGCTAAATATGCAATAAGAAAAATGCTCTGGTAAATCACTCTTTTAGAGTGTAACATGAGGTATTATGAGAGCCTTTGGATCAATCTAATCAAACGGTCCGGATTAATTAAAAAGAGGGTGTATATTTGTGGTTGGGTGGAGAAACACCAGATCAAAAATCAATCTCACTATTTCCGCATATATCTAGTAAATATTATGCAATTCCTTTTTTTTGGGTGAAAAAATATCTTGCAAGATCTTCATATGCCTGCCTTCCATACCCAATATTTTTCATCAAAGGAAAATCTCGTTCTCTTTTATAAAACATTTCCGCCATCTCCAACCCAAAAGCTCCCATTCTCCATTGAAGCAAATCATCTTCCCCATAGTCATCAGCAACGATTTCGTTCCGCACAAGTGTTCTTGGTAAGTTTTCGTTACTCCTCTGTAATTTTTTTCGATTTATTTGAATCAAAAACCCTGCGAGTATCCGATTTCGCTACTCTCGTTTTTAGGGTTTCGATTTTGGATTTTCAGTACACGAACACAGATTTGGTTTGTTTGTGGGTCGAAATTGCTGTATTTAGGTTTAAGATTCTTGAACAAACCATGTGATTTCGTATGTTTGAAAAGTGTTTGCAAATCCTAGGGTTTATGTGAAAATCGTCGGTATGAAGTTCATAGTCTGATTTGGGGCTTTTTGGTTGTTCTCGTAATTCCTAATTGGGTTTTATCTATTTGTTTGCACAGATCAATGGCGAAGACTAGTGAGATGATTCAAATGAAGAGGAAGGTCGAAAGAGGTGAAACAATGTTCTTGATTGTGCATGGAATTATCATATGCCGTTGTTTTTCAATTCGTTTGTGCATACAACAATGATGATGTCATAGTTTTTCAATTCATTTGCGTATGTTATTCAATTCAATAGTTGTTCAATATGATATTTCATAGTTGAAAAACGACGTTGCATAGTTGAAAAATCTGTTCGACATATATGGATTATCATGTTTTTTACGACATAAAATGATTGTTTTTCATTTCTGTTTTATGTATGCCTATTGTGTTTTTCAACATATTAATAACAATTTTTCAAATACTAGATATAAATAGTTTTGTATTTTTCATGTTGTATAATAGTGTTTTTCAATGATTATAAGGCAACTTTTTCACATATTAGTTTCAATGTTTTTAATTTCTGTTTCATGTGTGTCTATTGTGTTTTTCTATATATTGATAATATTTTTTCAAGTAACAGAATTTAACTATTCTATATTTGTCATGTTGGACAATAGTCTTTTTCAATGATTATAAGACAACTTTTACAATAGTATATTTTCGCTTTAATAGTTTTGCATTATATGATGAACACATGTTCAACAATATTAGTTATTTGTACTATTATGTATGAATTGATATTCATATATGTGTGTTTTGTTTTGCAGTTATTCAAGAAGGGGGGTGAATAATAGATGAAGTTTGAAGACAAAGACAATGACATTTTTTATATCATACCAACGTATATTGAAAAAGAGATACACTTTTTCAAACTTATTGTAGTATATATTCGAGCTGTAACAATCCTGATTTTCATCTTATTCAGTGCAATACATTTACTTTTTCAATGGTCATGTAAGATCTTTATTTTCATTTCAGCTTATAATGAATTGATTTTCATGTGAAGACAAGTACTTATTCAACTATAGTAATATATGAGCACACCAAATTAGATAAAGATTCGTAAAGTAATAACACATGTTCAACTCTATTTTGAATGTTCAACCCATTGAACAGAGTTAATTTGAATGTTCAACTCTATTTTTCAAACCATCGAACAGAGTTATTCAAACACCGACTAATAGATTTTCTAGGATTCACGAACGATTTTTGACTTTTATGCTCAATTAATTATTTTTTTAAAAATATCTCCATTCTTGTTAATCCCTAAAATTAAGGAACTTCCCATTTAAAAAAACGTGGCTTTCAAAATCCCCATAATTAAATCTGATTTTCCCTCTTGAAAATCCCACAAATCTCGCAATTTACCATATTTGCAGCCACGTTGGTTTGATCACAGCCCCCTCATTAAATATAGCTATTGTGTACCCTCAAATCTCACCCTCCATTTAGACTAATCTAACGATCCACATCATGTTACATGTTGTACCACAACATGTATCTCACCTTAGCGTTACTCTATGCAATAATACTATTTGAATGTGCTGTATGTTTATGCATCAAACTAATTGTACGTGAGTCCAAACTAATTGCCCTATGTGTATTAAAATGAATGTATCAAAAAAAGCCTCAGCAATGTATTTTATTGGCATGTACAATAAAATTGGTTATGTACTTATGTGTATATTAAAACTCAAAAGTAGGCGAACGTGCATCAAAACGATTCACAAAGCTTGTAAATCAAAAATCACGTGTACATGCATGAGTCAAAACAAATACGTATAACAATCTTTATGCACGAGCAAGGAGGTGTCAAACTTGTCGGTTCAGGTGGGTTTGGGTTCAGTATTTTTGGGTTCAGGTTGAATGCGAGTTCGGGTCAATCGGATTATAGGTCAAGTCAGGTCGGGTCTCCATAGGTTATTGTGTGGATTCGAGTCGACCTAACATGTCAAGGAATTTGAATTTTTAATAATAAAATATTATTTTTAACAATTTTTTATAATAAAATATATTATATTATTTAAAACAAAATATATATATTCTATATATATATATATATATATATATAAAATCGAGTCAGTCGGGTCGGGTTCAAGTCGATCTAACAGGTTAAGAATTTGATTTTAATGATTATTAAACTACTATTATGATTAAATAATAATATTTAATAATTAAATATTATTTTAACCGTTTTTTATAAGAAAATGTATTATATTGTTCAAAAGATAATATTTATATTCTATATATATATAAAATCGGGTCAGACGGGTCGGGTTTGGATTTCAACCCAATATATCGGTTTCGGGTTAATAGGGTTCGGGTTTTTTCTTTTCTCGCTATTATTCGGGTCAAGTTTCAACCCTAAAATTTTCGATCGGTTCAGATTGATTTTATAGATCGGGTTAGATTTTGATGTGCATTAAAATTATCTAACTGATTAAACCTTACGCACACCGTCATTCATGCGCATAATCAAGGTTTTTAGGAAAAAAGAGTTTGAAACTGATGCTAAATTTGTATAAAAAAATAGATGCACATTCAACTAGTTTTGATGCACAGTTATGAAAAAAATCTATTCATATGCTACGCATGTCCAAAAATTATTTTTTTTAAGAAAATGTGTCCTTTTTTTTATATAGAAGAGCTATTAGCTCAGGCAAACATTAGGTTACCAGAATATTATAAAGTCATCCTAAATTATCACAGCGGATGATTATAGAAAAATGAAACAACAGAGATTGTTGACTCAACAACTCATGAAGCTGAATTACAGATAAAGAAGGCAAAAGATTTACAGAAGAGGAAAAATTAGAAATAACATTATTAAGACTAGAAGGGTTGACTAGGCTCCTTGCTAGAAAATCGGCCGCTTGATTGCACTCCCTCAAACAATGTAAAAAAAAAACCACATGAGGAAGATGCAAAACAAGTTGTCGTATGTCGTTTATAATAAAAATGATTTTCCAGGGAACTTTCCATAAACGTTTTAAAGAATTGATAGCAATTAAGTTATCGCTTTCAATAATAAGTTTAGAAATGGAGTTAAGATCTAAGTTTTGAAGAGCCACAAGTAAAGAAGAAGCTTCAGCTTGAACTACAAACATATCACTTAAATCTGATCTACCACATTTTAATATATGATCAAATTCATTACAGAGGATAAATCTTGCAAAAGAGGATCCATTTCTTAGTCTTGACGCATCGAAATTTAATTTGATATAATGTGATGGAGGTTTTTTTTCCAAATTCCATTGAAATTTCTCTATTGTCGTCTTTTAGTATTAGATTTTACTCGTTTATTAGCATTATCCCAATCAAGGGATTGAGAGAAGGCAAGTTATGAGGGGAGCCTACACGGGTTGATTCTAGAAGGGTTAAAGAGTTTAGTGTTTCTATGAGCCCAAATAAACCACCAAAGGAAACAGAGAGGGTTATTATTTTGGTTATGTTTCAAGGTAGATTAATGTTATAAGTGAATGCACCTCTTGTGGTGAGAGTAAAAGAATAATTTTAATGTTTTTCCAAACGAGAAATCATTAAACATGTAAATGCGCATTCAAAGAACAAATGATTCAAATTTTCATCTTGTAAATGTCATAGAGAGCTGTATTTTGGGACGTAGTTAATGAATCGAGTAAGTCTATCAATAGTTAGAAGGCAATCCGCACAAGATTTCCAATAAAAGTTATGAACTTTAGGTGGCAGGTTAGTTTTCCAAATCCACGAAATATTATCGTTAGGAGTTGAGATTGAAGAAGAAAGGAGTGTTGATGCTGGTTGAACAAAGAAGTTGCCATCGGGAGCTGGTAACCAGATAAGGTGATCCTCAGCAGGAGTAATAGGGCTGAGAAATGATATTTACCACAACGGATGGTAGTATTTGGTATAGTGATTGTAGATCCTAAGAGCGGTTAGGTAAAATAAAACTCGAAACTCGCATATTAATGTCTAAATTAATTATCAAATAGGAAAGTAACCGAATATTTGGGACCCAGGGATTGGTCCAAAATTTGATATTATTTCCGTTCCCAATAAGCCAACGAATACCTTTGGAAAATTAGTCTCTAATATTTAAAAGTCACCCAAACTGCCAAGAGCAGTTATTTTTGAGGTAGTGAAAAAATAGACTGATTGTGAAGGTATTTTTCGGAGACAATTTGAATCCAAATATTATCAGGTTGAGTTACCAATTTCCAAAGAAGCTTCATTTGTAAGGCTAGGTTAATATTTTGAGCAGATCTAAGGTCAAGACCTCCATCAGATTTTGGTTTGCAGATTTTTTCCGAGATAAGAAGAGGATGGTGATTGACATTGAATTTGTTTCAAAAAAAACGATTTTGCAACCTTATCTATTTTCTTTAATACACCTTGAGGAAGTAAAAAACTTTGCATGAGATAGTTTACTTTGCTCAACAAACAGGGCTGAATAAGGACCACACGTCCCGCCTGAGAAATAGAATTTGCCTTCCATTGTGAGAGTTGTTTTTGCATATTAGTAACAATATTAGAAACATGTTGTTTTCAACTCTACCTTTTAAAATAGGAATTTCCAAATATTTTTCCATTGAAGATGTAACCTGAATATTAAGTATACTTTCAAGGGGAATTGAGGTATCTCGCGAGATGTTAGCCGAAGCTTGAAAGGAACTCTTATGGTAATTAATAGAAAGACTAGAAAGAAGGGTAAAGTTGTCAAGAAAATGTGTAATGAATTCCATGTTAGCAACAGAGACATGTGTAAAAATAATGGTATCATCATCAAAGCTTAAGAATGGTATACTGTTCCATTTTTGACAAGCTAAATACCAACATGTTTTGAGGTAGAAATTGCTTTATTTTGAAGAGTTCTATAAAGAAATTCCATTGCAAGAACAAAGATAAAGGGTGCTATTGGTCACCTTGGCGTATACCACATTGAGGTGATAATTCAGATCCAAGTTCATTGTCAATGAGAATTGAAGAAGAAGATGGACTAATACAAGTCATTACAAGATGTATCCATTTTGTGCCAAAACCAAACTTGGTCAAAATTAAGCGGATAAAGTTCCAGTTAAGTTTATCATATGCTTTTTCGAGGTCTAGTTTTATCGTCATCCAACAAAGGCGGCCTTTTCCCTTTCTATGGAAGGAGTGGAAAATTTGATGTGCTATAAGAATGTTATCCTGGATGAGTCTGCCTTTAACAAACGCATTTTGAAGAGGGTGAACTAACGTTGGTAAAATATGAGTGATGCGATTGGACAATAATTTTGTGATGATTTTTACAGACTGTGTTACATAAACTAATTGTATGGTAATGGTTGATTGAATGGGGAGTATCAGTTTTAGGGATTACGGCAATAAATGTTTTATTCATAGATCGGAGCATTATGCCCGAATGAAAAGAAGCATTAACTGCCAAGATGAGAGAAGAACCAACAGTTGCCAAAAATGTTAAAAGAATTCCGCCGTAAATCCATCCGGACCAACTATTTAGTGCAAGATCAAAAACTGAATTTTTTTATTTCCGAAGGTGTAGGCGATTTAGCAAGTTGAGTGTTATCTAGATTTGTGACCAGAGAAGAAATAATATCAAGATCTCTTGGGTGTTGTACACATGGTGTATTGATTTAGAACCGCGTCGTTAATTCTTCTGTGATATGTTGTGAGATGTGTGTCCTTTTGTTAATGTTTCCTTTATAGTGTCAATTATTTTTTAAGATGTATACGATTTATTCTTATTTTGCATAAGATAAATTAATGCTTAATATTTACAAGGTTCAATTCCATCATCTAGAAACCAACACCAAACTAGATGGAACAATCCAATATACTCCGCCCATAAATCGTCCAATCCTGTGCTTACGTGGTATCTCAAGATGTTCTAATCTTTGAATTTGGTGTATTTGGAGATTTTGGATATATTTTAAGGTCCAATAATTTTTCCATTGCATTCTCTATTTTGGAGATCAAAGTTGAATTCTTTTCTCTAAATTTGGAGATATTCCCAAACTTATTTGGAGAGTGCATTAATTATCTATTAAATCATGTTTTCTCCCAATTGGTCTATTCTGATTTTATAATAGTAGTTTATATATAAATATAATAATGATACAAATATAACTCTTTAATAAGGAGAATTTGTTGGAGTTAAGACATAAAAAATTTGGAGAATGTGAGATTTTATTCTCCATTTTGGAGAAAACTATAGAGCTCTTAGAGCATCTCCAATAGAGTCTCTATAAGTTTTCCAAAACGAAGAATTAGAGTTAAAAATCTCTAAAACATTTATCCTTAAATCCAACAACTTTTCCATTATAGAGATCATTCATACTTAAAAAGAAATATATAGTTAATTATATATTAAAACAAAAAATTAAGATTATATATTATATTTCTAAAGTTTCCATTGAAATATGAGAAGAATTAAATTTTGGGGAATGAAGACTTTGCTCCAAATTTAGAGAAAGACTAACTCTTTTTCTACTCCACCTCTATTTTGGAAAATAAGATGGGAAAGCTGTTGTACCTCAAAACACCTTACTATTCTCCAAAATTGAGAAATGAAAAAGTTATTGGAAATTCTCTTATATATGAAACTAGAGATAGCTAAGTTCAACCCATCTCTATGCTACATAACAAGTGAGAGCAACAATATAGATAATTCATTCACAACTCGAAAGTCATTTTATGATGAAGAATAAGTTATCAAATACCAGTAATTAGAAAGTGGAGAAGGCGATTTAAAAAAAAAAAACTAGTTTAACTGGTAGACTTGGAGAGATCTTAGGGGCTGTTTGTTTCTATACCATGATTATCAGGAATCGGGTTTAGAATTTCCAAAACGCATACCTAGTGTTTGCTTTCATAAGAGGGGTGGGAATAGGTGATTCCCATTCCAGCAAAATATGAAGGCGTTGATACCCAAGCTAGAAGCAGAGTATGGTTGATTCCATGTCTGAACTTCTTCTTCCTCTTGATGTCTCTCTTTGGAGATTTTCACTAGATCTAGGATTAGTGAAGTTGTAAGAGAAAAGCAACAGAGATTGGAGGAAACCCCATAATTGGACCTTTGTGCTGGATTTGCAAGGAGCTCGTAGAAATAAAAATCCAAGAGAGGTAAGGAAAGGAGAAAAGTAAAAAAAGAAGAGAAGAAGAAGATGGAGGTTTGATGAAACAAAAATCCACTGTATTTCTTCTTCCTCTAGCCTACGTCACTTTTCTTTTTCTGGGCAATTAGCACATGAAATTGAATTGCAGATTGAATAATGAAACCCTAAGTTGAATTCTAATATATGTAACCAAACACAAATTCAAACTTCGGGGTCGGCAAAATCCGGTCCGGACCGGACTGGTATGGACCGGGGACTCGGGGAGGATACCGGTCCGGTCCCCGGTCCATGAAATTGGGAGTTCCCAGTCCCGGTCCCGGTCCGGACCGGGAATTTTTTTAAAAAAAATAAAAATAAAATTGTATTAATTTTAATACTTTATAGTTTATTTTTAATATTTAAGCTTTATATTTATACTATATACTTAATATTATATTTTTCATTAATCATATATGATTTCTCTAATTATATTATAATTGTTTATATATAAAAAGTATATTTTCTTTAAAAAATTATTTTTTTAAAAAAAATATAAATCCAGTCCAAAACCGGACCGAGACCGGGATCCCAGTCTGGTCCCCGGTCCATATATTTTGGGGTTCCCGGTCCCGGTCCGGTTTTGGACCTGTGCTCACCCCTATTCAAACCCGATTCCTTATCCCATTCGGATTCCAACCCGGTTCCAGGTATCGTACCAAACAGATCCTTAATGTCTTCACTTTTATAGGAGTAACTATTAGTAATAAAGTTCTTTTTTTTTGGTTGAAACTATTAGTAATAAAGCTTGATGGACCAATAATGTAGAGATTGCATAGTTAAACCAACATTTTGAGATTCTAAATGACAAAGCCATTAATTAAATCACACACGGTTCTCAATCTCATCCATATATCGATGATATAAGCAGAAGTAAGCTAGTCACGAAAAATATTACTCCGTAACATAGACGCCTTTAACAGACAGAAGCCACCTGGAAATTTCTGGACCTCCCTATGCCCAATAATATCCTGACACGCGGATGATCACGGAAATCTGGTTTTGCGGCGCTCCCATAAATAACACTAACCTAAATCCCTCGCACACATTTATTATACTCGCTCGCACCGTCCCTTTTGTTTCCAAATTTCAAACAACTCCAACCTTCCTCAGTTCCTTCCCTTCACAAAATCATCAATCAGTGTGAAGATCTTCTCTGGATCTCGGGAGATGCTCATCTCAAGGGCCCTGTTCTTTCTCTCACTTGTCATAGTCTTCTCTTCCTCCACCTTCAATTGCAACAGAACAGATCTTCCATCCCATGTAAGCAAATAGCGTTTTACTGATCAATTTCCACCCTTCGTTTCTTTTCTCCCTGTTAGAATCTCACTAACTGATCCTATTCTTTCCTTTGATCCTCCATCAACAAAACAAAAAGAGGGCAAATGGGTGCTCAGGGAATGAATCAACAGTCGACGGCCATGGCTACGAAGAGCTAGCTCCCTTAATCAAGAAAACAGAGACGAGAATGGTGATGAACGAGACCAGGCGAAAACTGGGAAGCTTCCAGATCTGTGCACCTTGCACATGCTGTGCCGGAAATGGAGGGCTCTACTGCCTGCCTTCCCCTTGTTGCTATGCCATCAATTGTAACATCCCAGACAGGCCTTTTGGGTTCTGCTCTTTCACCCCCAAGACCTGCCACTGTTTTGGCTGCCATGCCTAACTTTAGTTAGCTATATACTACTAGTGAGTTTTTGTGCTCTGTTTGGCTCTCTGCCTGCAAATAATGAAAATGCTGCCATGCCTAATTCACAAGAACCCGATCCAACAAACAATACAATTGAGAAATGCAACGTTGATTTAATTGATTGTTGAAAATCAGCTCGCTTTCATTGTTCTCCAGGCAAAAAGGAAACAAAAAAAAATGGCACAAAGCCACAAAAACTAGGTATAAGAGCCTAAGACATGAACTATATACTAAGTCCTACATACAGTATCTGTATAACTATTAAATTGAGCATCCTATATGTATCAAACCGTTATTCAGGTTGAGGGCGGAAGCAGGTGTTCCCTATCCACGCAACATAAGAATGTTTGTATTCGTTCATAGACGTCGGATCCTTTCGATCTCAGGTTATGTTCTTGCGCGCCTTTATATGTACAGAAACCGAGCAAAAACTGCAGAGCAACGTATCAAACTATTTCTTTGTGCTTCTTGTTCTGAGAAGCTCTGGCATATGTGCACTTTTGATCCTTTTCCCCTATCATGTAATGCTCTCTCTATGGACACTTGTTTAGAAAATCGACTTGATGGGTTCGCTGTACGGGTCTTTCCAACATTTGTCCTTGGCCACAGCAGCTGCCCACCGCCTTCTGAATACCTTGTACTCGTTAAAAGATTGTCTTCGTACCTGAAAGAAAGAGGCAAGAGTTACATATAGGCCATTTTTAACTGTAGTTTCTCCTTAAACAAGGAATTTAAGATAAGATGGGATAGTTTCGATTGCATACCTCAATTCTCTTGTCGAGTCCACGGCCACGAGGGCTATTTGGCGCCTATGGTTGCAAAACAATGAAGCAATACACAAACATAAGAGAGATGAAAAATGAAAAGAGAGAACCTAATCTCTTAACACTATGGTCATGGCTTCAGATTTCATTACCCTGTTTGTCTTGGGTTCGCCGAGTGTGGGCAGACCATAGTGAACAATATACTCTGCATCAACCACACCGATATTTTTGGTACGGTTACCCTGCAACGAGAGCATTTCAAGCATCAGACGCAGAGGAAATGCAACTCTTTTAAAGGACTAATAGAATCCGAATGATGCTAAAAACCAAGTCCTTATAGAAGGGTAGCAAAAAAGGAGATTGCGTACACGAGCACAGTATCCTAGATGCATATCTAGACCCCAAGCATGAATCAAATCATTCTGCAAGCAACAAAAGCAAGAGTTGTGAGAATAATAAGCCAATGCGTCATTGATTCGAAACCAAAGTCTGAAACAAGCAAATATCAGACAGACCTGGATCAAATGCCAAACACAACGCCACGCGGATCTTGAGAAGACAGGAGCCATGACTTCTATCCACCTGAAGAATACATCAGTATGCCAAAATGTGCTCAATTGGTGCATATATATACTAAATGACTTACAGATATCAAGTTGAGGATAGCATAATCATTATTACCCAGTACATGGAGGTCCCGAACTGTTTGAATAGCACAATCCTTCTTTGTAAGTCCTCCTGCAGATCACAAAGTCAATCATTCATCTGGTTATGAGAACATGATATAAGAAAATTCGGATAAAGGGCGTTATGGGAATCTAACCTGTGAACGTTTCCTTTCCTGCCTCGGGCAGTGATCTGGTGATGAACCTCAGACCTGTTGGCGTCGAGTGCTGGCTGTGATATGATAAGCCCTTCTTCTTTAACTATCTCCAAATACCTAAAAAGCACAAGTAAAGGCGTATCAATCAAGATAATCAAGCCGAAGAATGGCATAATAAGCTGATGACTTTACAACTCACCGTCTAGGATCAAAGTCGTCAATTCCAAGATCTTCATCCCAGAGGAATACATATTCATAATCAACAAGTATATCTGGGTGTAAAAAGCGCTTAGCAAACCACCTAAATAGAATTACAATCACCAACACAAGAAAAATTAACAAAAAGTGTTGAGAGCACGGCAAGAGAAATCAGCAATCAGCTTATAGAGCAAGCTGACATAAGAAGGAAAAATACCATTTAGTTTGGTTAGGTACAGATATGTGTATGACTTTCTCATTCCACTCAAACATCTTCCAACCATCGACATTTTGATCATAATGGAAAAGCATTACCGCAAAATCACAGGCTAAGAACTGTGATAGGAGATGCAAAAGAATTTATCATGACATGATCATGTACGCCTGAGATTACACTGAAAAAAAAAGATTATGGTTCAGATAATCACCTTGCTAACCATTGCATTGACAAGGTGTTTTTGCTTGATCCCAACCGAAAGAGCCAGCAAGTTTTGCGATGGAGGGCGCTTCTTTCGTGAAGAATCACAGACAAATACATAAAGTATCAAAAACTGACTTGCTATTAATCTGATTACCTGTATACTATCATTCAGCAAAAGAATACATGGTTTACATTTACCACATTCAAAACTTTTTACCTTAGGGTAACCCCACAGAGGTCGCATTTCTAGGTTAGAAGCTTTCTTGACAATTTCATCAGGTAAAGATTCGGTTCCATGAGGTCTGCACCGGTTCTGAGACAGTAAACAGGTATCAGCATCAAAACACAATGTGATGATCAGATAGATAAACTTTGACATGAATGTACAGATGTAAACCTCGCATGGGTTAACCGCTAATCCTTCAGTTACTGATGGAACCGCACTTTCAGCCATTAGTACCACCGAGGGCGGTTTCTGCAAGAAAGACTCATGTCATAATCCAATGAAGCCAAAAAAGGCTTACATAATTTTCATCATAAGTGAAACAAAATTGTTGTCTTTACCAATCTCCAGCGTGGCGATATGACCACAGCTCCTATGAAGTAAAGTAAACAAACGATGGAAGCGGCTTGAAAAATGCACATACATGATCTTCGGCCTTTCGGGTCAACCGGAAACTGAGAACCCATCACAACAGAACACAATAGAGCCAAGTAAATATGCAAGTAATGGCCCAAACTATAGATCAAACTACAAATGCAAGGCATAAGAAATGTGTAAGAAACTTAACAAAAAAACCCTTGGCTCAGGAATATCAATTTAGGATACATCTATAGCAAGAATTCAAGGCCTAAATTCAGCACTGATGAGATTTTGACAGTTGCATTTTGTTTTACAACAGAGCCTCTTTTCAGTTTAGTTAAGATTAAGATTACCTATGATGATTTATAGCCATAATCAATGCAATAACACTCATCAGATTTCATTTTGATCAACAAGGGCATGTTGTGTAATGTGTTCAGGAATCATAATTAGACCAGAAAAGAGGACAAACTTTTTATACTCGAGAAAGTAGGACCAGGGCATTCAAATTCAACCCGATTAAAGTAAGGCCATATATAACTACAAGAAAACCAAAGTCAACAATTATTTTTGGGAATTTTTTTCCAAACCCATTAGGCAAAAACATGTTTCCTCATCGACATCCCAAGCGTATGATTCACGTCGAATATACAAACAACAATACCATACCCAAAAATAAAATAAAATAAAGTGATTGCAATTGAAATCAAAACTGAGAAAGGAAAGCATACGTATTTCTGGGTCATCATCGTCTGTGAAATCCCAATTCACCACATGCTGCCCAGAAAGAAAGAATCTGAAACCCAACAAATTTTCATCAATCACAAAAGCAGAGGATGATGAATTGATGGTACTAAAACGTACCAGCTTCTAATAAGAGATAATCGGCCCTTATTTGTTGACACCCTTCAAACACAAACACAAAGAAAGACGAAGAAGAACAAGAAGAAGAATTACTAATCGAAGAAAAAAAGGAGAGAGAAGAGGAGCGAACAAAACGGCGGGTGTAGAGAGAGAAACAGGCGCACACCACGAACTCGCTTCAAATTCGCTGTATCCGAAACTGCTGATTTTCCCCTTTTCAAACTCGTTTTTCCATTGGATTTTTATACGCTCCAAATTTAATTTAAGTCCTAATTATTGTAAATGAGTGGTAAGTGAGGATAATGTGGAAATGATCATTGACACGCGAGAAACAAAGGAGGATAAGTGAGAAACAAGTGAGTTTCCGGAGTTCCACGAGTTGGGTCCATTTCGTTTTTGTCTTCTTTCTAACAAAAAAATTTGGAACTTTGTGGTCAAACTACTGCCTTTTCAATCGTCTAGCTATTCTTCGTCCTGTTTGCCTGTTTGGATACTTTGATGTTGCTGATAAGATTCCAAAAATCTATTTATGTAATTTTGTTGGAGTTAACTTTATTCCAGGTCGAACACAAATTCAAGAATACCACTAGTGAAATCTATCCATCAACTTAAAGCTCTTGGGTTAATAGGTGAATTTCGCCACTATAAGTTAAATAGCTATATTTAGTTGATATATCACCCATCTAGCACGGTTCATCGGAATTTCATATGATATCAAAGCGAGTTTTGATACGTTATTATTATTTTTATAATATTATGTTTAGTTTAATGGGCCTTGTTGGACCGTCAGGTTTAGTATTATCATTAGGGTTTTATGGTTCAAGTTATTTATACTCTTGTAATCTTGTTATTTGGATTTCAATGAATCAATCAGTATTTCTTTATCCCTAAACTCTCTCAAACCTCTACGTCTACATCTCCCTCGGCCTCCGGCCATTCTTCCCTTCACCCGGGGCCTCGTGTTGCCTCTTATCCCTATCCCGATCGCTATCCTTTGGTACGGATCCGAGCTAGTCCGTATCAAGTTTGTTCGGGTTCGATTTTTTAGTAAAAATTTAAAAAATGGGTACATAGGTAAAAAGAGAATGAGATGCCTATAACCAATCAAAACCGAAACAAAATCAAAGATGACTAACTATCAATCGTACTTGAAAACTCTTGAAACTTGAACACAAACCATCTTGACTCTTCATGAACCACTTCCCCACGCTTGCCTCACCACCACCTCTAGCTATATACTAAACCTCAAAGATCTCTAAAAGACTTTAAAACACCTCCTCAACGCTTCAAAACCTACAAAAGAGCAAACAACACACGCATAGATTCCGACTTTCGAAAGGTCACCAAAATTAATGCAAAAAGACATAAAATACCAAAAAACGACTCAATTTAACTATCAAACAACCGACAAAACCTAACTAGAAAGAGCGACATCAAAATACTTCATATTTAGACTTGCTTGTCCTCAAGCAATTACTTAGCACACATCAACACCAAACAACATAGCTCAAGAATTGCCTTTGAGAAAAATAAAGCATAAGGAGAATATGAGCAAACAACTTCAACATCATCACACATATATGAGCATCCTAAGCAATCATAATCCAACCTCACAAACGAAAAGTGTCTCGCTCATCCTTTAAAGTGTTTAAGGTATATCAATTCATCACTCAGCTTAATTCTAAACACAAAATCTCATAGGCAATGAAACTTATATCAAAAACTCTCTACCGAAGAAATCAAAATAAGTCAAATCATAAAAAGAACTCAAAGTGGCTCAATGAAAACTTCATAGAAGTCTCATTCAATTTGGTTGTACTGTGGCTTGGTAATTCATAGGGTGTGAAATAATTTGGCTTTATGATGCTAACAAATCCGGGAACAAAGACTCTTAAAAACTCACACAACTTCACCAAAAATTACCCTTTCCTAAATCGTACCAAACACTTCAAACTTCATTGCTTTACTTCTTCACTCATCATCCATGTATTTTCTTCTTTCAACACTTACAAATCCTTGACTCATGCACTTATTCACAACTTTTTTGTTTTCTTTCACTACTTTTCCCATTTTATTTTATTTTTCACGACATTTGTTTTTTTTATTCGGGTCGGTACCGGCCCCTATGTGGTCGGTAACGAGTGCAATCCACTTCTCACTTTGTGTAAAATTGAGGCAAAAATTTTCTTTATACTCTTGATTCTCCAAATACAAACTCTTACTTTTCACAACCTCTCATACTGTACCCAACATCCAACAACAAACTTTTTCACACCGTTGTAAGTCCCAATTCTTGGATCAAGGGTCAAGCTTATCATGGCTAGGAAATTTTTGTGGAGCTAAGAAAATAGGCTTTAAGGCTCAAATCAAATTGGTTACAAACAAAAGAGGATCATGCATAGATAGGAAAAGGATAAAATAGGCTTAGAAAATAAGTTCTTAATCATTATTTAACAAGTAATTAATGAACAAATATTCATTGGTTTCAAGTCAAAGATAACCATGCCATTGACAAGTGATACATGTGTTTAGAAGAGCAATTCACACAAGAAAGGAAAAGGAACAAGACATGCTTCCTATAAGGCCAAAATTATCTCACTAGGGACAAATATTTTTGGACTGCTTTTACTTAGGATATATATATGCTCAATTTCGATCATAAGTTCAAAATTCAAAATAAATTCATGATTAGGCAAATCTTTTAAGCATGCTATAGGATTTATAAGATAGTTTGCAAGTGATTCCTATCCTAGGACATCCAATCAAGCCATCAAGGGTACTTCCATAGTCAAAAATCAAAATAAACAAACTAAGACTCAAACACACAAAGACACAAACAAGCAAATCCTACACCCACCCCATACTTAAACAAGTGAAGTGTTGATGTTGAGGAGGAATTTTCTATTCTTCGGGAGGTGGTGGTGGCGGATTTGGATCAAGAACAAGTGAAGAGAGTTCATCATTTTGACAACAAGGGGGTCGTGAGCGCTTCCGTCGTTTCTTACCCCTACAAAACTTTAGTAAAGATCAGGCCCAGCCCATGGGGCGGGGCAGACTGGGCGCTTGCCCCAGGCCCATAAATTGAATGGGCCCATATATTTTGTTTCCCTATACTATATATGTAATACAAGCCTGTCCAAAAAAATGTAATAAAAGGCCCACCAATTTATTGTGATGTTGGAAGACAAAATCTCTAGGAAAAGGAAATCACTACTCCTCTGCCGGTTACCTCTTTACGTATTTTCCAATTTCCTTTCCCAATTCCCTTCCCAAAATCATATTAACTGCAATCTCACATAATCACATTCTCACCTCTTTGGAATTCCTTGTATCATAGCCTAGAAAAGGAAGGATGAAATCCCATTTAATGAATTCAATAGACGTGGTTCAAGTGCCTGTGCTTCTCCTATGTATTTCCAACTTCTATCTCTACAGACTCTATTGCAATTCGATTGATTTAGACAAATTGAAGAGGATTCATGTCAACAATGGTAATGAATTCTCAAAGCTTAATCTTTCTTTGCTTTAATAGTTTAATTTGTTATTTGGTTTGCATAATGAATCTCTAAATCTGAGATTGCTTGCTAATTTCACGTCAACAATTGGCAATTGCTAGTTATGGGGATTCAAATTCAAAACAAGCTTCTGACTATTGATCTTATTACTATTTCTTAGAAAATTCACACTTTGTTATGTTTTAGTAGATTTGTAATCTGTTTGTGCATGTTTTTGCTACTCTAGCTTTTGCTACTCTTTGGACGTTGCTTTTTTTACTATTGTTACAACAATGTAGAAATCCAAAACCTTAGTATTTTTATTGGTGACGTGATCAATATATACGTTTCTACTTGCTAGTGCAAACTTTATTAAGGGGCCTTATAAAATTCCCTTGCCCAGGGGTCTTTGATAGGTTAGGACCGGCCCTGGTAAAGATGCAAAACAAGACTCATATCTAGCCTAATTTAAAAAAATTAAACTAAGGCCGATTGACCGAAAACCACCCATAAATAGGCCATATTGCCTTAAACAACCCCTTTTATACGTATTTACCGAAAAACACCCATATACACCCTTCCGTCAAAAAAAAACCACCCCACCTGGTTTCCCCTTTAAAAACCCAATAACGCGCGCGTGTGACGCGTCTTTAAACTTTAATTTCAATTTTTTTTTTACTTTTTTCTTTAAAAATCCGAAAACCAGTCTCCTCCCCCTGCCCCACCACCACCTCTCCTCCGCCTCCACCAGATGCCGGGCCGGGATTCTTAGGAGGAAAGACAAGATCAGAGGTCGGTGTTGGAGAGTCGAGTCGGCGTCGGGGAGGGCAGGCCGGCAAGCGAGGTCGTCGCAACCCAATTTCTAATCGAATTGAGCAAGTGGTGTCTCGTGCAATTGAGAGGATTACTTGGCCGTCGGTGTAGGGCCTATCGGCGAGGGAGGCGACAACAATGTTGGCGTAAATAAGGAGGAAGGAGACGACGTCGACTCCATGGGTGATGGCATTGCAGATGTCGAAGGCCTTGACACAGCGATCGAGGAGCTCCGGGATGAGGTGGTCGAGGGGGGGCTTGACGATGTGGGAAGGGTCGCGGCCGATGAGGAGGATGGCCTTGTACTCCGCCTCGCAACAGAGGAAGGCGTAGAGGAGCTAGCGGAGCCAGGTGTCGAGGACATGAGGGGTCAGCGTCAGAGGAAGGGTCGTCGGCGGTGTGTTGGGGAGGGAGGTTGTCCTTATGGTGGGTGGTGGAAGGGGAAGGGAGGATGTCGGAGAAGAGGTGGTGGTGGTGGTGGTGCGGCGGGGGAGAACGCTGGTTTTCGGATCTTTAAAGAAAAAAGTAGAATAAATTTGATATTGAAGTTTAAAGACGCGTCACACGTGCGCGTTGACTGTTTTTTAACGGGAAATCCAGGTGGGGTGGTCGTTTTTTAACGGAAAGATATATAGGGGTGATGTTCGGTAAATATGTATAGAAGGGGTGGTTTAGGGCAATATGGCCTATTATACGGGCGATTTTCGGTCAAATGGCCTTAAACTAATCTAAAAAGAAAGCCCAAAATAAAAAATAAAAAAAAAAGAAAAAGGGCGGGTTGCCTCCCGTAAGCACTAAATTTAATGTTTATAGCTAGACAAGAAGTACCTCAACTTAGTTGGAGGATGTGAGAGCCCATGTGGCTTGGATTTCCTCATCCGGTTCAGCTCTTGCGTGGTATTTCTTCACTCGGTGTCTTTTGACCTTGAAAATCCCTCCATTCGCATCGATCAACTAGATCGACCGCTCCATGTGGATAAATGTGATGAACCACAGATGGTCCACTCCATCGGGAGTGTAGCTTTCCAAGAAATAATCGAAGTCTACAGTTGAAAAGGAGTACTTGATCACTAACGTCATAGGTCTTCGGGACGAGCTTCTTGTCATGGCACCTTTTGGTTCTTTCTGTTGAGATCTTGGCATTCTCATACGCCTTTAACCTCAACTCCTCTAGTGCTTACAAATCCATGAATCGCTTTGCTCCGGCCTCATTGAGATCCATGTGGAGCTCCTTGAGAGCCCATAAAGCTTTGTGTTTAAGCTTGACGGACAAATGACACGACATACACTAGATTATAGGGAGTGGTGTGAAGGGTCGTCTTGTATAGCGTGTGGTATGCCCATAAGGCATTGTCAAGCCTGGACGACCAATCCTTCCTTGAGCGAGAGACCCTCTTCTCCAAATTAAATGCTCTTGATTTGACGGTTAGAGACCTCCACATGACCGCTAGTTTAGGGATGGTGTGGTATCACCACCTTGTGAGATACCACATACTTCGTCAAAAGTGCTTCGAAGCTCCACTCAATAAAGTGAGATCCACCATCGCTAATGAGCACTCGGGGAACACCAAAACGGGGGAAAATATTGTTCTTCATGAACTTGGCCACCACTCTTACATCATGGGTTCTTGTGGCTATGGCTTCGACCCGTTTGGAGACATAATCAACCGCCAAAAGGATGTAGTCGTAGGGACCCGATAAGGGGAAGGGTTCTATGAAGTCAATACCAAAATGTCGAAGAGGTCAACCTATAGGATTCCCGTGAGTGGGTTCTCATTCCTCCAAGTGATATTCTCCGTCCGTTGGCATTCATCACACGACGTCACATACACTTGGACGTCCTTGAAAAAAGTGGGCCAATAGAATCCATTTGAAGAATATTCGTGGTGGTCATGAATCCTTTAATGTGGCCGCCTGTCGGAAGAGTGTGGCAATGGAGGATTACTCCCTTGATCTCATCGTCCTGCACACAACGTCAAAAGATATGATCACTCCCTTGTTTGAACGAGTAAGGATTGTCCCAATATTATTGCTTGACGTCATGGAGGAATTTCTTCTTAGCATGGGAACTCAATTTGTCGGGAATTACGCCTCCTACAATGTAATTAGTAAAACTCGCAAACCAAGGGGTCTTTGACCCTCTAATAGCATGTATAGTGGGAAAAGAGTGTGGGAGAAGGTGTGGAGGGAAAAGTACCTGAAAGTACGTATTGAGCGCACTCTGCACTAGAACTGAGGTCGTTATCGACCCTGAGGGGGTCGAAAGGGGCTCGAAATGGGTGATGTCGAGCCGTCTAACTTCATTGCACAAGAGTGTTTCATCCAGGCAAGAGTTGTTGATGGGCACGACGTCTCCAGACTCTGTGATGTGCTCAATAGGTAACCGGGAAAGTTGGTCCGCCACAAGATTCTCCGCTCCCTTCTTGTCTCGTATCTCACGGTCAACTTCTTGTAATAGGAGCATCCAGCGGAGTAACCTTGACTTGGCATCCTTTTTGGCCATTAGATATCAAACAGCTACATGATCAATGTAGATGATTATCTTTGAGCCCACCAAGGATGAACGGAACTTCCCAAAAGCAAACACCACGACAAGGAACTCCTTCTTCGTAGTGGTGTACTTGCTTTGAGCCTCATCAAACTTCTTGCTTCCATAGTAGATGGTGTGGAGCTTCCTCTCTTTCCTTTGTCCAAGCACCTCTCCCATGGTATAGTCACTAGCATCACCTCGAAGGGAAGCGTCCAATCCGGTGGTTGCATGATAGGGACGAATACAAGTGCATCTCGGATTCTATGTAAAGGTTCAAGACACTCGGAATAGAACTCAATGACCACATCCTTCATTAGTAGGTTGGTCAATGGTTTAGTAATCTTAGATAAATCTTGTATAAACCTCCTATATAACCCGGTATGACCTAGAAAGCTCCTAACATCTTTCACGGAAAAAAAGGGTGGTAACTTCTCAATTAATTCAATTTTAGCTTTGTCAACCTCTCTCCCCTTTTTAGATACTATGCGACCTAAGACAATCCCATCTTGAACCATAATGTGACACTTTTTCCAATTAAGTATAAGATTGGTCTCTTCACATCTTTTAAGAATCCTAGCAAGGTTAGTAAGACAAGAGTCAAATGTATTACCATAAACCGAGGAATCATCCATAAACACCTCCATGATGTCCGCAATCATGTCGGAAAAGATAGCCATCATACACCTTTGAAAGGTAGCAGAGGCATTGCAAAGCCCGAATGACATCCTCCTATAGGCTAAAGTACCATAAGGACACATGAAGGTGGTCTTCTCTTGATCATGGGATGTATCGGAATCTGCCAAAAACCACTATAGACATTGAGATAACAAAAATAATCATGTAAAGCTAATCTCTTTAGCACTTGGTCAATGAATGTCAAAGGGCAGTGATCCTTTCTAGTTGCAATATTAAGTTTCCTATAATCAATGCACATGCGCCAATTAGTAGTGGTCCTAGTAGGAATCAACTCACCCTTTTCATTCTCAACAACGGTTAGCTCGCTCTTCTTAGACACAACATGGACGGGGCTCACTCATTTACTATCTGGAATAGGGAAGATAATACTGGCATCTAGGATTCTTAAAATTTCTTTCTTCACTACTTTCTTCATATTTGGGTTAAGCCTACATTGATGCTTTATGGTTGGCCTATATCCTTCATGATATATACGATGCATGCACAAAGAAAGTGAAAGACCTCATAGGTCCTCGAGAGAGTACCTAATGACCTTCCTATGAGTCCTAAGCACATCTAATAACTTACCAACTTCTTTCGTTTCAAGGTTAGCATTAATGATGACGGGAAAAGTCGAGTTAGGACCAAGAAACTCATACCTCAAAGACTTAGGGAGAGTCTTAAGCTCCGAAGTAGTTGGTGGTGGTGTAACAATGTGGTCGTCCTTCTCCATCTTAAACAACTCAGTATCTTCGGCCTCGGACAAGGTTTGCTCTCCGTCTTCTACTTTTAGGAGGATCGGTTCCGAACTTGGTTGGGTCAATACCGAACCAGAAGCACGTGTTGGACCTTCAGAATCAAGCAAGAGGGGGGTTGAAATCGAAGGAGGTGGGGTCGGTATCGACCCAGTAGGGGTCGGTAACGAGCCTAGGACTTCTTCTCCATCTTCTTCATCGCTTGAACATGCCCCGAGTAAGCGCTCGGTCGGGTCTTCGCATTCAAAGTAGTCCGAGCAAGTGCATAACATCTTAACCTCCATGGCTTCATCGGTCTCCTTTATAGTTGGGTTGAATCGAAACTCAACCATTTTATCACCGATCTCCAAGATAAGAAGACCCTTCTTCACATCAATGATTGCTCCGACGGTACTAAGGATGATTGGCACAACAGGATCTTCCGGCATCTTTATCATAATGAAATCATGGGGCACAAAGAACTTACCGACTTAGATAAGAAAGTCATCAACAATACCGGTAGGCTTCACACAAGAACCATCCGCCATATAGAGCCTCATGTTGACCGACACCAAAGGACCCATGTTGGTTTTGGACCATATAGAGAGGGGAAGAAGACTTGCACTTGCACCAATATCGCACAAGGCTTTGAAGCGATGAGCACCTGTCCCAATAGTAATAGAAAACTTACTCGGATTGCCAAGCTTCTCTGGAAGTTCGAGAGATCGTACCTCATCGGTCAATTCAGACATTGACTGCTTCCTTGATAAAATCTCATTGAGGAATTTGGTGTAGGCGGGCATCTCACTCAAGGCTTCGGCGAAAGGAATGGTGATGTTTAAGCCTTGGAGTACCTTCACAAAGCGTTTGAACTTGCCCTTTGTGGAATCCTTGGTCTTCTTGGATGGAAAAGGAAGCGCCTTAATGGTTGACGTCGAAGTGATCTGCTTAGAACGACGATCCTCGGGCTCGGAATGACTTCTAGATCCCTCAGGGATAGGGTCAGTACCGACCAGTAGTGGGTCGGTAGCGCCCGGATCTTTAGTGTGCTAAGGCTTGGAATCGACCTAGAGTGGGTCGTTACCGACCTCAACCAAACTCGGTTGATCGTCTTCTTCTGTTGTCTTCTTGGTCATATCTTGATCGGGCAACTTCTTTCCGCTCCTAAGGTGTATGTCGGCAATGTGATCACTTGGGTTTTCATTGGGATGGCCCGGTAATCCCCCTTGTGGTCGTGGAAAATGGGCCGCGCCGTGAGGTTCCCTAGTTGGGAGTTCACATTCTTTCTCCTTGCTTTGAAATCTCCCAACTGGCCTTGAACACCTTTCATCTAAGTGGTGAGGACGGTGCAGACTCCATCAATCTTGTTATTGACTCCATTGATCCCTTCATGGAGACCTTGCACCCATGATGGTAGCTCTTGGTAACCGGAAGGTCTATAAGGAGGGGCCCTTTGCTCTTGTCATGGAGGTGGGTTTGCTTGGCGTTGCCCATTGTTGCCCCAATGAGGATAGTTGTAGTTGCTCCTCCCCGGATAAGAAAATTTTGGTTCCGGTAAATCCCTCGCATATAATTTGCCTCTGCATAAGCCTCGGCGGCTCGGACTTGATCCATATTTGTGCAAGAAGTGGTGGTATGAGAATGGAACCCACATTCTTGACAAGGTTGGGAGGTGGATTTGAAGTAGGCCACTTGCTTCTTCAGCAGGTTGATCTCATCTTGCATGAATTGGAATCTCACATCCAAATCAATCCCCTCAGCGTTAGGCTCATAGAGCTTCTTTTTTTAGACCTTGGATTGTTGGGTTCCATACATAGTGTCATAGTTGGTGAGCTTGTCCAACAAAGCCTAAGCTGTATCGGGATCCACCTCAATCAACCCACAATCCGTAGGCAGACTGATGCGGTCCTTTGTAGCGGCGTTGGTCCCTTGAAAATATTTCTTAGAGCACATATGGTTGATGAGTAGGACATTGTCAAAGAAGTTCCTCAAACCGCTCCCATGTCTCCACAAGAGTCTTGTTCGGAAGTTGATGATACGATGTGATGCGCTTCCTTAGCTCCGTTTTCTTGGCGGGTGGAAAGAACTTTGTCATGAACAAGTCATGTAAAGCCCTCCACGATGTGATAGACCTTTGAGGTAAGCTCTCGAGCCAATTTAGTGCTTTCACGGCGAGATACCACCTGAACGCCTTTGGGAGCACATATTCGAGTGACACGCATCGGAGGCGATGGTGTTACATAGGTCTGTAAAGTTCTTGACATGATCCATGGGACACTCGGTGGACTTGCCCTCAAATTGAGACCTCTTGATGTGTAAGATGAAGTGAGACTAGATCTCGAAGGAACAATCGATCAATCATGGGGAGCGCAATTGCGGACTCAGGACCCTAAGGTCCTGATACATGTATTGTTTTGCATACCGCAGGATGGCATTAAGTTGTTCTTGGAGACGGGCAACCTCTCTCTCTCTCTCTCTCTCTCTCTCTCTCTCTCTCTCTCTCTCTCTCTCTCTCTCTCCCTCTCTCCCCGCAGCAACTTGAGCATCAACCTCTCTTTGGATAGCCTCCATATGAAGGCAAAGTTCGGCCATGTATTGAGTAAGGTCATCAGCATTGGCAATTGTTCTTCGTTCTCTTATCTTTCGGAGAAGTGTGCTCTCGGGTTCACTATCAAAAGGAAAATTGATGGCTTCCCTTCGTGAACTAGGGAACATAAACCTACACACACAAACAAAGACAAACTAATTAGAAAACACAAAGGGTATGGACTATTACTAACTCCTCAGCAACGACACCAATTTGTTGATAGGGTTTCTTCTTTTTTTTTTTGTGCACGTTGATAGGGTTTCTTGATCCTAAACAAACAAATAAATTTATAGATCAAGACCCCGCTGAGTATAGTGGAGTCAAGTTCGTCTACGAGAGTTAGAAGATTCGAACAATAGTTGTCAAAAGAAACACAAAACAAAGCAAAACACTCAAAACCAGGCAAACAGACGCTCGGTACCGACCAAACAGGCTCGGTAATGACCCAACACAAACAACAAACAAACACAAAAATTTCACTAAGTAACACGCTTGGTACTAACCCAACAAGCTCGGTCATGACCTACCCAAAAAAACGACGAGATGCAATATATAGATAAAAACTTCTAAGGCAAGGGGCTAGCTACGACAACAAAGCTATATACATGCAACTTATAAATCAATGATCAATCATATTCAAATCTCAAAATCATGACTTTCGCCAATTAAACAAGACTTTTTTCAACTTCCATAAAAACAATGACTTTCCTCTTATCTGATATCTAGGGAATTTCAACTTTCACTTCAAAACCCATATTATCCAAATTCACAATTTAATCTTTCAATTCAACTACAAACATGAACATGCATCAACTTCATCAAGGAATTAAATTCAAACAAAAAGGATAAAAAGATAAAGATTTTAAGAACAATAATTGATCATCAATTCATAAATTAACATGCATAATTATGTTGGGTTTTAACCCCAACCCTAGAATAAGAGGAGTACTGACTCATCAGAAACTGGAAAACCCAACCAAATTAATAAGAGAGTACATGGTTCAAACCAAAGAAACAAACTTTTATTTAAAAGAGAAGAACTTACAAATATTCTCCACAAAAGACTATTCCTTGCACCACAAGTTACTTCTCTCTCAAGTTCTCTCCCTAGATTGTCTTTCTCCAACTAATTTTGAAGAGTTTTGGATAATAATGGATTAGTTTAAGAGGCACCCAAGGCCTCCTTATATACTTGTAGAGAGGTCTAGGAAAGAAAACAAGATATAATCCAAAAAGACTTAAAATTAAACACCCTTTAAAGCATAACTTGCACTTTACGGAATAGCTCGTACCGACCTAAAATGGTTCGGTACCGACCAGCTCCCTGGGTCGGTATGACTAGTCAAACCTGCTCATTCTATTCCTCAGTACCTCGCTCGGTAACGACCCTCTCAGGTCGGTACCGACCAATCTCGGACTTGGATTTTCTTCTCTTCTTCACTTGAATCTTCATCTAACCTTGGTTCTTCTTCTTTCTTCCTTCCTTGAAACGCTTCGCTTGAACTTCTCCACTTGAACAACACTCCAAAATTTGGAGAACTCCTCTTAGATCTTCAATCCTTATTGGAAACTCTTGAAACTTGAACACAAACCATCTTGATTCTTCTTGAACCGCTCCCCTAAGCTTGCTTCATCACCAGCTCTAGCTACTAATCCTCAAAGATCTCTAAAAGACTCTAAAACACCTCCTCAATGCTTCAAAACCTACAAAAGAGCAAACAACACACGCATAGATTCTGAATCTCGAAAGATCACCAAAATTAATGCTAAAAGACACAAAATACCTAAAAACGACTCAATTTAACTATCAAACAACCTATAAAACCTAACTAAAAAGATCGACATCAGCAAAGTCGAGACTCGTGAACCACTTAGGGATCCAAACGTGTTGCAAGACCACCCCTCCAGTTGGAGTCCAGCACCTACCTAAGCCGCAACCAACGATATTGGGAGAGCACCACACCATAGGCACGATGCATGTCATGACATCTACAATCACTTGGATCGGCAAAGACATTGGGGCACAACCGCACAAACTATGGGTGTCGACATTGACATGAGCAGGAATGCTCACTTTCACACGACCATTATGCCCCTCGACATTATGACCATGATGTTCGAGCCCTATGTAAGCCACCCTACAACCAACGCCTTGAGGTTAAGGTAAAAATCTAGCACTTTTTGAGTGAATATGATCCAACTTTTTTCTTGATTAGGTTCAACCTACGGAGTACACTCTTAGGTACACTAAGACTTCATGGGATGAATATGTTGATACGTCCTATTTTATGGGCGATTGAGTCCGGCACAACCCGGCACCCATCACCCATTTACATCATCTTATGTATGTCATGCCATAAAAGTGCATGCCTCAAAACTATCAGAACCAAATTGATGCACTCTCAATTCCAAGATCGGTTGAATCGGGTTCGACTAAGTTTTGTGGAGGAGTTCTTGAGTTGATTCTTTTGTAAGAAATACGAACTCAAAGTATTATAACGAAGGTGGCGAATATTTGGCTTACAAATTGGTAGTATCGGAACTTGTGTGAAATGTATTTGGCGAAAGATGAGAGAAGAGATCAAGCTAGAAGGACGAGAGCTTGAAGCCGACGAATTGGAAGCTCCTTCGGCCCTTTCTCCCGTAAGGAGAAGAGACCGAATGAGTAGGGCTAAAAGCTCTCTTACTCAATTTTAATCTAGCTAGAAATGAGACCCCTAGGCGTGCTTATATAGGCTGCGGAAGGGAAGGGGGTCGGCTCCTTAGCTTGGATGCCAAGCACCAAGAGGAGGTGGAGAGAAGTGGCGGCCAAGGCAAGCTTCTTGGTGTGGGCGCCAAGTTTCCGAGAGGAGGTGGAGAAGATTGGCGTCCAAGGCAAGCTCTTCTTAGCCGTCTTTATGGCATACCTTGGCGTCCAAGCTTAGTGATTAGTACTATGTTGAAAGCCAAACTTGGCGGCCAAGGCACCGGAAATTAGTGGGCCAGCCGAACTCCCCTCGTTATGGGCTTGATATAACCTTCATCATTTTGAGCTTCGGGCCTAGTAAAGCTCTCATTTGGGCCGAGCAGTTGGAGGCTTAAAAACGCATCACTTGGTCGGGCTTGTGAGGTGTAGGGCATTGCCAAGTGAGCCCGAAGTTGCTCTTGTAAGACTTTGGCCCGTCGCCTTGTTATAGGTCCGGGAATATGATTCGCTTCCTTGGAGGTAACCGACCTTGTAGCGGGTCGTGTGCGACCCTCGGGCGGGTGCCCCAGAGAGGCACCGGGCCACGCCTCGGCGTCGTTCGCCCGGTGCCTCCGACCGGCGCCGCTCGCGGAGCGAGGGCCCAAGGGGGCACCGGGAGGCACCGGGGCGTCGGTGCCTTGAAAAGGGCCTAGAGGCACCGTGGCGTTGGTGCCTTGTGATGACCTGGGAGGCACCAGGGCGTCGGTGCCTTGAGGTGCGACGAGAGGCACCGGGGCGTCGGTACCTTGATGTGACCTAGGCGCGGTCACATCACAAATGATGATGGAGATCGCCATGGTCCACCGAGACACACAAATGTCATTGGAGTTCTTCTTACGGCTAGAGGATATGTACTACAATACAACAATGGTTGTGGCTCCGTCTACTTGAGGACCAGGTTCCTAAGTGGGCTGAACAAGAGCATTCATGATCAAGTTGAAATATTGCCCATCAAGGACCTCAACATGTATACACTCTTGGCTATGAGGAACCAACAAGGTCATCGAGCAGCGTCCTCCAAATGGTTTCTACTAATGTGTGTACAAATGCCACATGCGCAAGTACACTTATCCAAGGATGCTCAACTCAAGCTTTGGTGCCCACCTTAGTTTGCACTCCGTGTAACCACGATGCGCCCATGTGCACTAAGTGCACTCGAGATGCAAAATTCTTCAAATATAGGGCAAGACGGAATTTTAAGAAGGATTGCCCGTATGCATTTAAGTTCGATTTTATGTTCCATCATGCTACATCTCTTACATGATACAATGGAACACCTCATTTTGTAATCTAGGGCGATCCAACCCGGTTCTATCAAAATGAATACACCTAAATTTTAATATTCATAATTAGTCCTTAGAAATATGCTATCCTGTAGCGAAATGCGCTTAATAAATTTCCATGGTTGGCTTCCATTTGCTTAAACAAGCATCCTAAAAATATCACACCTTTAGTTTTTATTGGAAAATCAAGAATACTAAAAATACCTTACGTTCTTATTTTAACACTTTTTAATTTTGATAAAAATAGAACCATTTGAGCATATATAAATAAGGTCTTTCTCCTCCTCCTAATGCCGTGTCTCAATACAAAGAAAGCAATCAAAACAAAAGACAAAAAAGTTTTTACCATTCAAAGTGATAACATTATGGGTGCAAATTCTAAACTACTTCTTCCTTTTCTTTTGTTCGCGCTTCTCTTGACATCAGGTGAAAAGAACATTATACATACCTAGATATAAAAGCATTTGTTTTTACTTATAGCTAGTTATCGAATTTAGTTTAATGTATATTGTATTTATGGATGAAAAAAAATATCCATGTGATCAATTTTTTTTCCACATCCAATTAGTTTAACCAAACCACCTTAGTGTCGAATTCGTTTGTCATTTTCTACATTTGGAGATTCGTCCGTTTTAATTTTATAATGTGTTATTTTTCATTATAAGTCATTAAACAGTGAGCTCGAGTGATTGAAATTAATTTGAAAAACGAAAAATCTTGATAGTTAAATATATATATATATATATATATATATTGATGTGTGAGCTTGTATTCAAAAAAGAAAGTAAAATATTTTTTTTCGATAGGACATATACTATATATTGATGTTAAAGTAACTATTCATTTATTAAAATAATATAAAAGTCAAGTTTATTTTATTTCATTATTGACTTTTTTCTACAAACCACAATCTAAGCTATAAATGTTTTTACAGCATCTATACAAAATCCATTTCTAAATAAAATGGATTAAACTAATCTCTAATAGTCGACAATCATATTTCTTGTTAAATATCGACAAATAAATATGTACATATCCAATAAAGAAATAAATATCCAAGTGCCTAACTATATCATTTTTTTTATTGCAATGTAACAGCAATACTCACGGAGGCTAGAGAATGTGAGACTAAAAGCAGGAAATTTCATGGAAAGTGTGAACCCCATGATTGTAGAATAGTGTGCGAAAAGGAAGGATTTTGGAAAGGAAAATGCAAGGCATGTGACGGTTCAAAGGAGGCTCAATGCATGTGCATTGAGAAATGCAAACATTCGTAAACGCTTAATGAAGACGATATCAAGAATTCAGTATCTTATATGGTTGTTTTGAGATCACTAAATAAAGAATGTTGCTTTAAACATGCTAAATAAACTATGTTGCCTATATAAACTGGCTCAACATAAGTGTAACTGTATATATTGTATATCTTATAAATAATTATGCAATAAAAAAAATTGTGTTATATATATTTTCAAATGCACTCTAGTTTTATTTTGTCAAATATGATATTGGGAAATAAAATGTTCAATGATGTTGTATTTAGTAGAAAATGAAACACAACAAGGTAGACATGTCAATTGCATCGAATGAGTTTTAGATATAATAATTTCTTGTTCGGACTAAGTCGGGTTTTGCTATCTTAAGTCGTTGTTCGTTAGGTTGGGTCACTGTGAGCTTTTAAACGTGTTGAATTGTCCTTGTGGATCAAAAATGTCAAATGTTTATGACTATTAAAAAAGAATTAATTTATAATAAGATTTAAAAATAAAATATACATTTTTCATTTGTTTTTACAAAGAAATATAATTTAATTCTTGAAATCAAATTCATATGTTCCACAAGTCTAATAAATCGAGTAAACATATTTCGAGGTTCAATCCAATTAGACACGATTCTTCTGTGACTCATTATAAGGTCTTCCTTGTTTCAATCCTAAGTAATTTTCCCATATTATATATAGGATAATGAATACACCTAGTTTAAACGTATCATTCAATTTGTAATGCGTGTGTATGATCCTCTAAATATAACTACCCCATCTAATCTGTAATATTCTATTTATGTGGACACGTCAATAAGACAATATTTAGACAGATTTAATTGAAGGACGATAAGTAAAATTGGCAGAATATTTGATGGAATACCAGCCAGATTGCATTATATTAATTAAGTAATTAATGCTCTTGTTCCTTTAAGATGTTACATGGTAGGAAAGCACATTACAATCGTTTGAAAGTCTTTGATAGTTTGTGTTTTGCATCTAGCTACTTTGAGGCAAGGAAGAGGTAAGTTCCAAGCCAGGGCAAAGCCTGCGTTTTCTTGGGCTATCCTTTTGGCAAAGAGGCTTACAAGGTGCTTAATCTAGATACACACAAGGTGGAATTTTCCCGAGATGTTGTATTCTATGAAACAATATTTCCGTATCATTCCACTCCTTCATCTACGTTGTTTACATCTCCTCTGGCCCATCCTGGTTTTTATGAGGATGATGTGGGTCCTTTTCCAACACCTTCTTTGCTCACAGATTCCTTCATCGCCCAACATACACAAACTTCACAAAATACGACAAGTGATCCATCCTTGAGAAGATCCGAGAGAGCTTGTCGATCCCCTGCTTATTTGAAGGATTATGTGTGTAATAATGTTGTTGCCACAGCCCACAGATGAGTGTCTTTACTGTCACACACTCACTTCCACCATTGCTTTTCCTTCCTTGGAATCTACTGACCACATTTCTCCTATTGTAGAGTCGTCTTCGTATCAAGAAGCCTGCAAATTTTCAGTTTGGCAACATGCTATGACTGAAGAGTTTAAAGCCCTAGATAACAATCAAACATGGGAAGTTGTTGATATGCCTAAAGGTAAACGCCCTAGATGTTGTAAGCGGGTTAACAAGATTAAGCACAATGTTGATGGATCCATAGAACATTATAAGGCTCGACTTGTGGTTCGAGGATTCACGTAAAAGGACGGTGTTGATTTCACAGAAACCTTGTCTCTAGTTGTTAAATTCACCAGCGTTCATATTATGGTCATTGTGGAAAATAAGAATGGTTGGAACTCGCATCAACTAGACGTGAACAACTCTTTTCTTCATGGGGATCTTTATGAAGAGGTGTACATGACAATTCCACCATGTTTGAATGTTGATTCTAGGAAGGTTTGTTGATTGAAGAAGTCTTTGTACGGGTTGAAACAGGCTTCCCGACACTGTTATGCTAAATTATCCATGGCTTTGAAATCTAGACGTTTTGTTCAGTCCTTGAACGACTATTCATTATTTTTCAAGAAACGTTAGAATTCTGTCATATATCTTGTCGTGTACGTGGATGATTTGATTTTGACCGGAACAGACTCTAATGAGATTACCTGATCTCAAGGCTCTCCTTGACCAAGTCCACCAAAAAAAAAAAAAGGCTCTCCTTGACCAATTGTTTTACACCAAGGACCTTGGGTATTTTCACTTCTCTCTAGGAGTAGAGTTTGTTCCATGTTCTAGTGGGATGATGATGAGTCAAAAGACCTTCATTCAAGACAAAATTACTAAATATGGTTGCTTAGCCCTTCCCCCTTTCGTGAGTCCTCTTAAGCTTCACGCTAAGCTCTCCCTCAATCCTGGCGATCCTCTTCCAAATCCGACTATATTTTGTCAGTTAGTGGGGAAGGTAAAGTTCATTACTCACACCAGGCCAGCCATCGCATTTCATGTCCAGTACTTATCTCAGTTCTTACAAACACCTTGTGAGTCTCATCTTTGTAATGGTTTGCATACTCTCCACTATCTTAAAGGGACATTACATCGATCCTTAATCTTTATCAATGCTCTTTCCTTCACGTTGGAAGCTTACAGCGAGGTTGATTGGATGTCTTGTCCCCTTACACACCGCTCAGTCAGTGGATATGTTATTTTCCTAGGGGACAACCCGACATCATGGAAGTCAAAGTAGAAGGTCCCCGTTTCGTTGTCTTCCGCTTAAGCGGAATATCGATCTTTACGATATGTTTGTTCCGAAGTAAGTTGTTTAAGCCGGTTATTAGCTGATTTTGAGGTTCCGGGGGTCAAGCCCATTCCAGTTCATTTTGATAATCAAGATGCGATTCACATAGCTCACAATCCGGTTTTCTACGAACGAATCAGGCATATCAACTTGGATTGTCATTTCGTCGAGAAAAACTGCTTGAAGGTTTGATCTCCTTGCATTATGTTCCTACCCAACATCAGTTGGCCGATACCCTTACAAAGCCTACTCTTGGGAATCGCTTGCAATCTTTTTTGAGCAAGATGGGAGAGCATCTCTCTCTCCATCTTGAGGGGAGATTGTGGAATACTAGCCAGATTGCATTATATTAATGCTCATGTTCAATTACTTCCTAGAAGCTTGAGAGTTTACCAATTAATCTCTTTGTTGCCTCCATTTATTCTGGTGAAGGTTGAGAGTTGCATATTTGTAATCCAGAGTTTCTATAAAATGCTCTTGTATTCTTATGAAATAAAACACACATGGAAAAGCTTCTTGTACAAAATCTTGGTTTAACATTGTATCAATATTTGATAAAAAAAATAGTCAAATATTACTACACATTTCATTCCCAAACAACAAACAAGACATGTGCCTCTCTAGTATTAGTTCCAATGACTAATACTTTATAACTTTGATAATTATCGTGATTATAAAACTAGACTATACAAGAAATAATAACTATATTTATAAAGTAAAACATGTTTACAATTCTTGGTTTAGGAAGTCTCTGTTAGATTGTTCCCAAAGAAAATCTTATACTTCTAGGTGGTTGGTGGCTAGATGTTGTTCTTCTAACAACGTGGATATGCTGGATTGAATGAACTATTGCTTGACAGAGTTTTGTTTTTGTAAACAACTTGGAAAGCACAATACCCCCTAATCTAGATGGGGTCGGCCTAAATCATCCGTACGGATGCTCCTTAATAGCTGGCTAAGTTCTCTAATTCGACCTTCTTGCCAATTGAGAGTCGTCCTCAGAACGCTTTCCCAATGTGACATCCCATGAACTCTCGTCATACTCAATTGAAGCAAGCTTGGGTCAACACTTCTTGCTGCCAATAAATCAACTACTCTGTTGCTCTCTCTATGATAGTGATGAACACGAACCTCCTCAAAGCCGCCGAGAAGGCTGTGAATATCACTAGTAATCGTCTTTATCTCGCGCGAACACTACCAAGTTCCTTTGATGTTGTTGAAGACACGGATTATCCCCCTCCACCATAGGGGTGTTCAACGGGTCGGGTTGAGTCGACTTGCGACCCGCAGAAAAATTAAAAAGTGACCCGCGACTCAACCCTTGGGTTTGCAGGTTTTGTGGGTTGGGTGGCGAGTCGACCTGTTGGCTCGTTTGACTTGATCAAACTAGTGTTTTTATGCAATACGAAGATAAATTGTGGATCGACCCCAAATACGGTCATTTTTTTAAAAAATATATATTTTAATACTAATAAAATTATTAAAATATATATTTTTCCTTAAAAATACATTTTGATACTAAGAAAACATTAAGTATTCGTATTAAAATATATATTTTTTCTTAAAATGACATTTTAATACTAATAAAACAATACAAATATATATACTTTTTACAATGTAACGGGTTGCAGGTCGACCCGCCAACCCGTGGGTTTAAACCGATCCGACCCCCGACCCGCAAATATAAAAATATCGACCCGTGGCCTAACCTGTTGAACACCCCTACTCCACCATTAGCTTTCTCCCCTCATATAGTTTGGTGCATTGCACCCCTTCCAAAGCCTCCAGGGCTTCAGCCTGAAGGATGGATGGTGCCGCAATTCTCCATCGATCCAAAGCAAGAACTTTTGAATTTAAATCCCTCAAAATATATCCTATACGGGTAGACGAGTTAGATCTTTTCGATCCATCGAAATTCAACTTAATTTAACCATTATTTGGCTTCTTCCAAACTCCATCCCACAGTCTTTTCCATTTGTCAGTATTCCCCATCCGTGACTGGGCATCCATTTGCCATTGAGCGTGGAGGGTCAAGGCCATTTCCGAGGGTTTGTCATCCTTGATGGCACGTTTCGTGTTAAAAAGGATGTTATTCTAGTGCATCTAAATCCCTACCAGATGAACAATAGAATTGTGGAGTTATTGTTACTTCTAATTGTTTGAAACATGCTTGGTTAAAAATCCTCATCTTGACACAAAGATAATTTTTTTACCAATCATTTCTTCAAAGCTAGAGTCATTTTTCAGGTGAATTCGCACTCGAAAAAAAGGTGATGGGATGTCTCATCATGTAGCTGACATAACACACAAGTGTGAGGTACTCTTGAAAAAGATCTATTAAGATGTTCGGTAGTGGGGAGACAATCAAGCAAGCTTTCCAAATGAAGTTTTGTATCTTGGGCCGGACTCTCAATTTTCCGATCCATTCCATGTTCCTATCCGATGCATTGCTTGTGTCCTCACATAGTTGCATAGCTGTCTTCACAAAGAAATTGTCATCAAGGGAAGGTGTCCAAATGATTATGTCATCCTGATTGCACCGACCTCTAAAATCTTATTCACGATTTGTTATGGCAGCGTTTCTTGTAGTTTTTGGGCATCCCATGTGTTGTTTCTGGTTATAAATTCTGCTAACCTGTCTTGGTCATTCCATTGGCAGCAACAGGGTCTTAGATTCGAATTACCAACCCAAACATCATCCCAAAAGTTTATGTTCTTTCCATTTCCTACTTGCCATTAGATTCATTTGAAAAGTTTAGCTAAAATGTTCAAAAGTCTATCAAATTGCCAAGAATGCATTTTCTTCTAGTAGGTGGCTAAGGGTTCGTCCCACAAATATTTTTCCGTGATAAGACGGGCCTAAGGGTTATCGAGGGAAGTTAGGATTTTCCATAGCTTCATTTGGAGAGTTGTATTGGACACTTCCACTATGCGTAGGCCCAATCCCCTATTTCGTTTGGTACTCCATATTTTTTGCGTATTTTTCGAATTATACCCGTATTCTTCACGTAATTTTCGAGTTATGGCCATATTTTTTGAATTATTCCCGTATTCTTCACGTATTTTTTCAATTATGCCCGTATTTCTCGAATTATTCTTGTATTGTTCACATATTTTTTAAATTATACATGTATTATATTTTTCACATATTTATTGAATTATGCTCGTATTTTTCAAATTATTCCCATATTGTTCGCGTATTTTTCGTATTATTCGCAATAGAGTTGAACAAAATGGAAATTGATATGAACAAACTATGCAAAGATCAATTGCTATAAAATATGGATGGATAAATTGACCATATAGGTGAACAAATTTACAATAGAGTTAAAAAAAATATACAAAGTTTGACTACTATAAAATACATATGAACAAATTGACAAATAGAGATGAACAAATTGACAAATAGAGATGAACAAATTGACAAATAGAGATGAACAAATTGACAAATAGAAGTGACATATAGATATAAAAAAAACTATACAAAGCTCGATTGCTATAAAACATGAATGAAGAAAATGACAATAGCGATGAACAAATTGGAAATATAGCTAAAAAATGACATTAGAGATGAACTAATTGGAAATAGAGCTAAACAAATTGACAATAAGGTTGAACAAATTATACAAAATCCGATTGCTATAAAATATATGAATGAACAAATTGATAATAGAGGTGAACAATTTGGCAATAGAGCTAAAAAATTGACAATAAAGCTGAACAAATTCATGTTAGTGATGAACAATCTTGGATGCGTGATATATCCGTATATTTTGAACAATATGTTAATGATTTGTCAAAAAATTGCCTTTGCCGTTTTCCTTTTTTCAGGTTGCTTAATCTCTCCTCATCCAACGACTCTTGGTCATTCGCATTTCTCACCTAAGCATCTATTCTCATCAGATCTGGACCCTAATAATTATACAAACATACATAGATATAAATAAGACAACTTATTGAAATATGTTTTAGAGTTGTTTATTTATTTTTCTTGAAGCTCAAATCTACTTGGATCTCTAACTTTTCTTATTGTATTTAACATCTTTCACATTGTGTTCTTAACAAAAAATTATGATGAGTTGTAGTCGTGATAAGTGGGTCCTTTCGTGTACTTGGTTCCAACAATATTTTATTGTCTTCAAATTCATCATCAACATTTTTTCATATTAACAAAGTTTTTTTGCTAAGCATTAGATCACTAAACATGTACATCTTTTACCGCTCTTTACCCATTATTGAGTGCGATGACTTTTGTCATCATGACAATGCAAGGGTAGGTTTGGCCGTCATCTATGCATTGTGACCTTGAAGCACTCTAGTGCTCAGCATTAGGATTAATGTTTCTTAGGTCCTTGTATGCTTTTAGGAAAAACTCTTTTTTTTTTTTGCTCCTTCAAGCCTTTGGGTCTGTTTTATGGGTAGATATCCCATCAGTGTTGCTCCTCTCTCATTTATTTGAGGAATGAATGATGGTGATGCACTTTTATAAGGACACAAATAGACGGTTTGTTCATCACCCAAGCACTGAGATACAAGTAATATAGAGTGGTTTTCCATGTGAAACTACTACTTGATATCCTTGTTGGAAGCTCGAGCATCAGATAGGCTTGTATATGATGTTTTGATCGTTTGCTCTGTACTTTAGGTCGTTGAGACCTTTTTTTTCTCTCTCTCATCTCTTATAAAGTTTACCTTGGCAAATAAAAATGCATCACTTCCACGCGAACAATCCAAAAGGAAATTTATGTCTACTTTAGGGTAAATTACACAAAACCACCATTAAATTATCTCACTTATCAGAAAACCACCCGTAAAAAACTAAGTTTCAGTAAACTACTCGTATAAAAGAAGATCTTCCACTTAACCACCCACGTCCTAACCCCGTTAACTCTCTGTTAATTATATAAAGAAATAGATGTTTATCTCCTTATCCTTCTAGACGTTTATCTCCTTATTCCTTCTAGGAATCAATTTTAGGATCATACTAATTAACGATTGGGAAAATGCAGCTGCCCCATATAATATTGGTAATATCACTAATTGAACCAAGGTTGGAACATGCTAGAAAATACAATTAAGTGTAAGAGTTTACCTACGAATTAAGAAAACAAATCTAGCTAGAGTTCATTTCAATTTTATAGAAAAGGTCACTTATTTTTTCCAAAAAATAAAGAACGTTAAGGTAAAAAATCTCTGGAGTTAATGAAGTTAGGATGTGGGTGGTTAAGTGGAAGATTTTCTTTTATATGGGTGGCTTACTGAAATTTCATTTTTTATGGATGGTTTTCTGAAAAGTGTGATAGTTTAAGGGTGATTTTGTGTAATTCACCCTCTACTTTATGTTGATAACCGAGATCGTTAATCATAACCTAGATTAGTTGAATTTTGTTTTCACAAGTTGCGTTAAAAAAAATCACCAATTATTTAAACTAGTTTAACCCCCGTACCATGTACGGGTAATGTGATTATAAATCCAATTTAATATAGATACGTAATGTCAATGATCATGTTAAAATTATAGGATCATATATATTTATCTTCGTATTATAATTAGTGTTTTTATCAAAAATAAATCATCTCATAATATAAATAAGTTGGATTTGTTTAAAATTACTTTATGATAAATATCATGGTTTATTAAATAGTAATATTTATGGGAAAATTATAACTAATTCTTGGTAAGTGATCATTTATAATTTTCAAGATAATTCATAATTTTTGGTAAATTTTAATCAATTTTTACGGGATAAGATTATATGAAATTCTAACTACCTAATTTGTATAAAGGAGGGCCCGACTGAATATTTTATTATTGAAATGACACGTGGCGCAAATTTTTGTGAAGACATTGTCTCCGCTTTATACTATAGGTAGTATAGATCTCTTTAGATTAATAAATATTAATTTATCTTTCATTCAATATCTCTATCAAATAATAAAATATCATAATCCTGAATCTATTAATTTATAGAGCTTTCATATTCTAACAATACTATAGTATACTAGCAGATGACCCGTACCTTGTACGGGGGTGTTATTTATTTATTTATTGTCTTGTATATGAATTTACTATAACAATTACAAATATTATCATATGTATACTTTGTTTTAAAACGACACTTATGTTTTGGATTATAAAATGACATAATTCTTGTATATCATCATAAATAGAAATAAATTTTATTTATATATTTACTTTTTATACATATATAAACATATATTTAAATAATTGAGGAAAAATGACATAAGATAAGATGCATTATCACATTTTATTAACAATTAATTCTAATCTTCTGGCATTTAAATAAAATTATGTAAACTAACTTATATAATAAAATCAATAAGTTAACTCAAAATTCGGAAAAATATTTTAATATTAAAGATATAGATAATATTTAGTAAGTTAAATAGAAAACCAAATTATCTCATATATATGTTATTGGTTTTTTTTGAAAAAATAATTAAATAATAAATATATAAATATGTAATGAAATATGCTAACGAATTATTATCTTAAATAAGAAATCTATCTTTTTTTTCCAAAGCGTAATCAGTATGCAATATTAGATATATATATATATGGTAAAGATAACATCTACTTTTTTATTGATATTTTATAATCATATGATAATAAAAATTTATTTAATATATTATTTTAATAGAATGAATATTTTTCTTAAATATAGTGGTAGAATTTGCTACCATTGATGATTTAAAAAATATCATAATAAAATTACGAAAAATAAATTTATAGTTAATATGATATTTAATTAAATGGGTAAAATATTATGTTTATGATTTATAGATTATGAAGAAAAAAGTATTTTTTTAAATAAAAGGTTTATGATACATCTATGTATTAAATAAACGTGTATAATGATAAGATAGAGATTTATATATTTGGATAGAGTTATTAATTAAACAACTCAAATTCTAAGATAGACCTAATATCTTAAATAAATATGTATAACATTATGATAAAATTAAGATTTAATAAGATAGACTTTTAAATAAGGGGGTGATGTGGCGCAATATGGAGGCAGAATTTGCTTCCGCTTTAGTATATAGTAATAGATATAAGATTAGCACAACCTTTTTTTTAAATAATGAAATTTAGTATAAGTCGAATGCAATTATTTTTGTAATAATAATAGTATTTATTTCATTCGTCTTATTTCTTACTTAAAAAAAACACATAATAGATATTATATCGTAAACCCTAAATATTACTCCAACTTTTAAACTTTATTTCTTAAATCTTAAGCCATTAATTTTAACATTCGGGACCTACAAAAGTTATTATATAGGACATTTACATAATTTATTTCCATATATTATTGTAATTATGAATACATCTATTACTATATACTAAAGCGGAAGCAAATTCTGTCACCGTATTGCGCCACATCATCCCCTTTTTAAAAAAATCTATCTTATTAAATCTTGATTTTATCATAATCTTATAGATACTTAATTAAAATATTAGTTCTATATAAGAATTTGTGTTGTTTAATTAATTATTCTATCCAAATATATAAATCTCTATCTTATCATTATGCACATTTAACTAATACAAAGATAAATCTATCATAAACCTTTGAATTAAAAAAGTTTTTTTTCGTCACAATCTATAAATCATAATCATAATATTTTACCCATTTAATTAAATATCATATGAAATTTGCATTATTTTTCGTACTTTTATTTTGATATTTTTTTTAAATCGTCAATGGTAGCAAATTCTACCATTATATTTAAGAAAAATATTTATTCTATTAACATAATATATTAATTAAATTTTTACTATCACATGCTATTAAAATATCAATAAAAAGTATATGTTATATTTAACATATATCACTAATATTGCATATTGATTATACTTTAGAAAAAAAAAAAGATAGATTTCTTAATTAAGATAATAGTTCGAGATAATTTGGTTTTCTATTTAACTTATTAATTATTATCTATATATTAAATATTATAATATATTAAGCCAAATTTTATTTAAACTTATTGATTTTATTATATAAATTAGTTTACGTAATTTAATTTAAATGCCAAAAGATTTGTATCAATTGTTAACAAAATGTGATAATGCATCTTATCTTATTTCATTCTTCCTCAATTATTTAAATATATGTTTATGTATGTATAAAAGTAAATACATAAATAAATTTATTTATATATGTCATGAATACATGAATTATGTTATTTTATAATCAAAAACATAAGCATGGTTTTAAAACAAAGTATACATATGATAATATTTGTAATTATTATAGTAAATTCATACACAATAAATAAATAAATAAATAATAAAAAACCCGTACAAGGTGCGGGTCATCTGCTAGTAATATACTATTTCTCCATAAATTAAACGAATTCAATCAATTTGATTACAACGAGTTTTCCGACTAATATTTAGTAAAGTAATCGTTAGCCTTAAGTTTATAAGCTTTTCATTTGTACTTAATATATACCTATTTGTATTTTATCTATAAATAAATAAAATATAACCACTTCAATAATGAAATCCATTATTTTAATTAATTGTTTAGAATCTTCATAAAAAGTCTATTTTACCTACAATAAGAAAATTGTACTTTTTTAAATATATATATTTTTTTAAATATCAAAATTAGGTAGATTATAGAGGGAATATATGGTGAGTTTTAGAAACATGCTGCTAAAAAATAAAATAATTATTTTATTCAACTTGAATGACGCAGTATAATTTTTTACAAAGACTTGGTAGATCAGAGAAAAATAAAAACAAAAAAACAATTTAATAGAAAAATAAGATGAAGGAAGAAAAAAGTCTATTGTTGAAAGGGGTGAGGAATAAATTATCCTCGCAAAATTTCCTTTTTTTTTGTTAAACTTGAAATAGAAATGTTTTTATTTCACAAAATTGATTCAATGTGTAAACTTGAACTTTTTTCATCATACTACACTACAAATATATTTGAGGACAGAAAGAATTTTAAGGGAAAAAACACTCTGAGGACAGAAATAATTTTAAGGAACACACTAGGCAGCTAGCTAGTTAACATGAAAGCTACAATTGAGGAGCATCAAAGCTTACAAACAAAACAGAATGCCTCATTAATTTGGCAAAACTCTTTTGGGCGGGCAGAATTTTGCTAATTTACAAGACAGGAAAGCATTTGAAACACATATAAATGGGCGACAAGCTAAGGGTTCGTTAGGACAGAAACATACAATAAATTAACAGCTACACTAATAAACAAGCAAATAAAACCAACAACAACAACAGCCCTAGCTTGAAACACACACACACACATATAAATGGGCAAGATTGGATTTTGGGGGTTGAGCACCATCCTCCTCGTAGCTGCCTCTTCTGCGATTGCGGCCAACGAGGCGGAGTTCTTGGAGCCCCACAACAAGGTGCGGGCGGAGGTGGGGCTAGCGCCGCTGACGTGGGATCCGTCGGTGGCCGAGTTCGCAGAGTCGTACGCGGAGAAAAGGCGCCGGGATTGTGCGTTGGAGCATTCGGCCCAGGACGCGTCGTCGGGCTACGGCTACGGGGAGAACATCTCGTGGGGAGGGGACCCGAACTGGAGCGCGGCGGACGCGGTCAAGGCTTGGGCCGAATGCATGGGGTTGGCTTGTGCCCTCCATGGGCTGGAATGTTGGGCTTGCAAGGGATTGTTCGGCCGGCTAGGATGGGCTTCTCTTGGCAAAATTAACTCATGTTTATATACAATCTCACCAATCAGCTCATTTTGATACATATGCACATTCTCGTAAATCGGTTCATTGTCATATATTTCGATATACATATAGTATTTTGAATTTTAAGAGCAACAGTTTTGATGCTTCCATTTGCTCATTTACATATTAATTCATTACACATCGCAAACATAAATATGCTCCAACCAGATTGTAATCATTAATTCACGTTTCTGCTGTTGGCTGATCGTTGAGTATCCGATTCATGGCGTTATTCTTACGAATCAAGAGCGGGTGAGGCGACATCTAGCGGTCGATCCCCTATGCTCCAGGTGTTCAAACGAGGAGGAGTCGTTGATCCACCTTCTGCGTGATTGTGTTCCTACAATGCGCTTTTGGAATGATCTTCACCCTCCTCTTGCTAGGGAAGTATTCTTTGTTTCCAAGTTTCCTATTTGGCTTCGTACCAATCTTACTTGCACCCATGACGTTGGCAATGGCCTGACGTGGGCGGATGTTTTCGTTATGGCACTTTGGTGGATTTGGAAATGGCGTAACAATTTTGTATTTAATCAGGGTGCGGGCGAAGGTGATAGGTTGGCTTTTTTTATGAAGCTTGTCTCGGACTATGGTGAAGCCATGAGATTGTTGAAGGCGAAGTCTCCTGAGGGCCGAAAAGATGAGCGGCTCATTTCTTGGGAGCGGCCCCCACAAGCAGTGGCGGAGCCAGAAAATCTTGGAAGAGGGGGCGGATCGTTTCGTGGAATAATAAATAGAAATTTATTTTTATTATTATTATTATTATTATTATTTCATACAATAAAAGTTTACAATATGTATGAATATATATAATAATAGAGTGCAATATTTAATATGCTTAGATGTTATAAGTAAAACTTAAATTATGCAAAAAAAATGAAATTTGTTTTATTTATTCTAATAGGAAATAAATAAAAAATAATATGTGATTTACTACTAACTACTACACTTATAAATAAAGGATTAGTTTATATCTAAACATATCCCTATATTTATGTCACCTGTGTACACTAAATTATAACTTTTAACCAAAATCAATAAAATTTAAACTTACTCACCTAGTTAAATAGAAACTTTTATTTTAAATTATTACTTAGCTAATTTTAAGTAGTAAAAAGAGGGAACATAGCTAATTTCAACTTTCAAGTAAGTGGGCTCAAAAAAAAAACCTTTCAAGTAAATAGAGGGAAGATGGGGAACGTGCCATCCCACTAATAAAAAATTGGAAAAGAACCCTGTTGCTCTGTTGAAGTTTCGAACACGGGACGGGAGGGCTTCAGCCAAAATCATGAGGGGGCAGACTACCACTTCCTCTAGGGATTTCTATATAATAATTTTGCAGCTCATGTATATTATACGTTATACAGAACTGAGAGAAGGGGCGACCGCCCCCCTTCGCCCCTCCCTAGCTCCGCCCCTGCCCACAAGGCTGGGTGAAGCTAAATACTGATGGTTTGGTGAAGGATGGGGGGCTTGCGGCGGCTGGAGGAGTCATTAGGGATGAGGACGGTAACTGGTTGGTTGGCTTTGCTCATAATATTGGTATTTGCACGGTACCAATGGCTGAGCTTTGGGGAGTTGCACAGGGATTACATCTTGCTTGGAGTAAGGGTTACAGGAGGGTCATTCTAGAGCTGGATTCACAGCTTGTGTGTCTACTTTTAGGGCGGCCTATGGAGTGTAGCCATCCCTTGGCTAGCCTGGTACATCGATGCCAAGGCTTTCTTCGTAGAGACTGGTCTATCCAGTTTCGACATGTGTTTCGTGAGGCGAACATGGTGGCTGATTTTCTTGCGTCCTTTGCTTTTTCTTTCAGTTTAGGTTATCATGTATTGGTTGAACCGCCTTCGGGCCTTGCTGGTTTTCTTTTTGATGATGTAAGGGGCCGGGCTATCCCCCGATTGATTACTACTTAGCTCGTTTTTTTCGTTATTAATAAAACGCTCCCTTGAGGAGCCGGAGAGTGCCGCCTCTCCTTCAACCAAAAAAAAAATTAATTCACGTTTCTCTTGACTCTGGAAATAATCATAATGCTATTATAACCCATAAAAAGAAAGTAACAATTACAAGTTCTTGATTGGTGTTTAGCTAATTGTGCTACAATTGAACACAACCAGCAAAACCACGTAAATTGACAAGTCCAACAATTTGGTGTGTGGTGTCCTAAATTCCTAATGCACTGCCTCTAATACTGCATAGTAACCAATCATAATCGGAAGTGAAACCACCGTTCCGAAGATCACCCTGATCAATACAAGAGAAAATTAAAGATTAATTCTTTGTAACAATTTAAAGAACGCAAAACTAGTTGAGAAGTTACGGTAAATTATGGCAACTTACGCTGTACTAAGCACATCTGCATGTAGCCCATATTCTTTGGCATAAACGAAGCCCGTGATAGCTTGTGGTAACGCAGCCTACAAGAACAACATGACCAAAAATTAATCAAAGGCCAAAGGGTAAGATTGACTATAACCAGGCTAGGCATAGTTAATATTAAGTAGCTTAGGTTAGATCTCTTAATTTGTTCTATGTATTGTTTCATTACCTGTATGATGACTACACGTAGGAGATCTCCGCGCATCCCGACTAGGACAGCCCCGATCCCCGTTGCCACTGGGCCAGCGATGAACTTCAAGAACATCGCGAATATCGTCAGTTTCGTTCCACATGCGATTATCTTTGGTTGCAAAGCCATGAACATACCTACAAAGGATGTGTATAGACACGTAAATCATAAACACCAAGGCATGGAAACCGAAAAACCAAATACGGAAATCGCACTGTTGTATAGCCTTACCCGTACTAAACATGGCTATTCCCGTCCCAGCATGTGACATGACTTGCACTGACTTGTCGACGATGCTTGGCATGCCGATGTCCCACCTACACATTAACATTATTTATAGTGTGAGTACAAATGGTTAAGTTTTGAAACTACATGTAACGTAGTATAAGGTTGTATATATACATACTTCAGTGAAAAATTAGTAAGAACATATATATACTAAACAGGGTATAGATAGATTTTACCTGCTGGCTATGATTGCCCATACAAATCCTAAGATGCACGCGTAAGAATTCGGGTTCACAGCGAGTCGTAGCCCGACGATCTTCATCAAGGACCAAAAAGACGGCCTCGTTTGTGTTGGTACGACTTCCGCATCATCATCTCCTTCAGCGCTCTTGCCTTCTTCGATTGCTCGTACTCCGGAGTCTTCAACTCTACACGAAAAGTCCCTCATCGAGCGATGACACTCCAAGACAAACATCAAGATTATGAACCAAAGCATACATTGGACTATCGTTGAGAGGATGGCTATTTGGACCCCTAATGCCCCATACATGGCCCTAAGTAACGGGACACCGATGACTAGAGTGTTAGGCAAAGTCAAGGAGTAGCTTGTTATGGACCAACAATAGCTTCCTTTGGTACTAAATTTCGCCCACAACCCAATCACTCCAACTACAATGACCTTAGAGATTGCATCCGCGCCTACGAACCGGTAGTTCCATTTGAACGGGTTCGTGTGCGCGGTGAAGTCGAAGGTGAAGAACGGGAGAATGATGTAGCAAAAGAGGCGGTTTACGACGTCGCATTGATCCGCATTGAACAAGTGCCACCACTTAACCGAGCCGTACCCTAGAATTAGGGCTACGTAGAGCGGGACCATGGCCGCGGTGACCTTGTAAATATCATCCAATCCTATCATGTTTTGTGTTTGGGTTTCAAATTGATCGAGTATATAGATCGATCGGAAGTTGTGAAGTATGGAATTCTTGGTGGTGGTTTGTTTGAAAGAGTAGGGGGTTGTGATGATATATATGCTTCGTAGTAGAACAAAGCGAAGCTTTTTATAGGCACAAATTGGCAAGGCCTAGCACACACATGTTGAAAGATGGAGACGTACTCTTGTGCGCGCAGACAAAAGTTATTGGTGGATGATGTAGCTAGTATAATTCTATGTGCTATAAGTTCTTGGAGAGTTGTAACAGGATGGAACGGGAACAGTGGAGAAAAGAAAGGCATAGAAAGACACGGAGGAACAGAAAACTCGGAATTCTAGGGTATTTTGAGAGTTTATATAGAGATTTAAAAAACCCTATCTAGTTACAAGAATGGGTCGCAGGCCCAAACAGATTACGGATGGCCCAAAAACAAAAAGAGCATTGTATACCCCTCCATTAAAATAATATTGTCAATGGAAATTGTGGGTAATTGCTTTATACTGACGGTCAGTACTGGCATTAAAAGTTTGATGGTTGTGGAATTTATTCTATTGTAGCTTCTGCGATTGGGGAAGAGTCCACAGTTTTCTTCGAACTGTTTTAATTAGTGGTCCATTGGTGCTTCTTAGTGCTTGCTTATGCTAAGTGCTTATGCTAATTAAAGGAGGTTTGCAAGTGCTCTTGATTACTGCTTTTTATACTACTGTATTATATAAGTTTTTTTTGGTGGGATACTGTATTATATAAGTTAGGATTTCAATATTGCACAACTTTCTCTTCGATCTACTACACTATTTGTTACAAGGGTTTTCTAATTAATTAATCCGTAGGCCTTACGTGAAGAAAGTATAGCTTTCGATCAACTTGTAGATCAGCTTAAGAGAGAGGATCGGCCTATGAGGGAAAACGCATATATAAGATCATATGGCTGAGCTTGTGAGATCCCATCATTATATGACAAAGCTTATAATTGATTTTTGTTTTGAATTTGAGTATTCCTTTAAGATGTTTGATGTAAGCATTGTACACGTTGCTCAGATATTGCCTTTTTTCAAGTTTAATTAGCTATGGTACGTAAGAATGGAGGTAGGTAAATTCCCCTTAGGTTGTCATTCATTATGGATGAATATACAAGGTAACCTACCGGTTATATCAGTTATATATGATTGGTCCAAAGACGATGTGCTAGATTTTTTTAGTCTTTTTCACAATACGTATGAAAAAATCGAATTGATCGAGAGGGTTGTCGCCGCTAAGAGTTTTCCCAATATCCGATCCAGACAATTGAATGAAGTATGAACAAAAACTAATCTATTAATTCAATAGATCGACAGACCGAAACATTCGACGGTGAGATCAGCAGATGAAAAAACACAAACATGACAAAACCCCTAATAAGCAAACAAGACCCATAGACAATCAAAAGGTAAGAAACAGAACTTGAGTATTTTTTTAAGAGGCTGATTCCACGCGGGTAAACATTTTTCTTATTCTATAGACTAAAATTGTGAACAACATATGTGAACAACATAAAGAAATATGCGAAGAAATCAATTTTTATTATGAATCGTATTAATACATGTAGTATCATGTGTTATAGACCAGATTGGAGTTCATGTATTTCTGTTTTGGGTTCACGCATATCTATTTTATGTTCACATAATATGTATATCATGTTCACGGTTTATATGTTCTAGTTTAAGAAACGGTTTCATTTGATTCAAATCTTTTTTTCAATCTTTATATTTCTTCATATATTGTGGAATTTCTATGATTTATTAAAGGGAAATTAGTTTAGGAGCATTTCAATTAGTGTCTTAATCAAGAATAGTGTATTTCGATTGCTACTAAATTGTTACGCATGTTTCGTGAAGGGATGTTCATTCTATTCTTCAGGTGTCATTCATATGAACTTGTTTGGATGCGGTTTTTATGGATCAACTCACAAGATGTTAGTGAAACATCGAAAGATTGCTCGACCGTAAGATGCGGCAGAAAGGCAACAAAAAAGAAGGTTCCAAGTAAACCAAAATATGGAGTACCCTTTAAAGAGGTATACTAAACATCACCAAAAAAATTATCTCACCATTTTCATTTTCCATTTATGTCCTTATTAAATCTGTAAAATTACATACAATTAAACTTCTCCAAACCCTAACTTCTTTCCCTTCTCTAACCTTTCCTCCCTTACTTTCCACCGGACAACATCCTTGGCCTCCACAATCAGCACAGGGAAGCGCTCAATCAGAAAACACTCGTGGGAGAAAATCTTCGTCATCTACAACAATTGCAGACCGACACCGAGACAAAACCACAACGTCTTCGTCCGTTGTCCCCGTAGCCGACACCAAACAGTACTCCTCCTCCTACACGCTGTCTATGCCAAGCCCTAACGCGATCTTGAAATCGATCCTCTCCACCGTCTCCCGCCGGAGTCCTCGGCCGTCACCGGAGACGACGACGGCGACAAACGAGGAGCGGTGGCAGAGCTCTCTCACAAGCTCGTCCAGGCGAGCCGGAAACGCGACGAGGCCGTTCTTGAAGCGCCGGACAACATCCTCTGTCCGTAGGGGCCATAGGACTCGACCAGGCACGGCTTCAAACCGGAAGCACCGAGCAAGGAGATTAGGGCGTCGCGTGTGTGCAGTCCCGGCTGGGATTCCGGCGGGATTTTTGGAATTCTCTCTCTTATGTCGATTCGCCTGAAAATTTTGCAGTTGCGTTCACTATATGCTTCCTGAAAAGAGACCACTCGGTGTACAGGCCGTTGAGCAAGTCGGCAACGAGGAGCCATTCGAAGTGTCACAAACCGTCAACGTCAATCTCAAGAAGCCTTGCCTGATCTCTCAAACCTGCACCGCCACCAGAGGAGCTCCGACGACCACCACGACGGCGACGAACACCGCTAACGGGAGGACCATCGGCGAGAACGGCCGAGGGAGCGAGTCTGAGCCGTCGATCGTGGGGCTCGGTGATGGAAACAGTAGTAATCCAATTGAAATCGATGAAGATCTGCACAGTCTGAGCCTTAATTTATGTTTTTTTTTTTGGAATTTTAGATTATTGTAGAAGGGTAATTATGTCCAAAATTTGTAAAATGGTGATGATGTATTGTAATTGTGGTGATGTTTAGCATTTATGATCGCGCGCCGGTCTGGTGGTTTTGTAAAACATAGACTAAGCAACAGTAAATATACGGAGCAAAAATAAAAGAACTATGGGGTAGAGTAGGTGGGCTTGAACAAGCGTGATCTTAATGCATTCTATAATTATTAATTATACATTGACCAAAACAAAATAATTATACAGAGTGGAGATTCAAAAACAATAAGTTTACTGTTTAGATATAAACTAGTACAAATCTCGTATTATATACCGGTAATGTAATTTTAAACCCGAACTAACCGATTGGAGATTGAATTTTGACACGAAACTTTAACTTGAGAATTTAGAGTCCAAACCCGATAGACCCGAATCCGAACATATTAACTTATATAAATACTTTTATTAATACAATATTAATTTTAACCTAATTCTATTCAATTTTTCGTATTTATATTATGGATTATTATTTGATAAACTATGAACATATGCTAAAGTTTTCTCACTATTATTTAAGATTTAATAATGACAAAGACGTATACTAATTAATAAGGAAAAATTGTTAAGATATTAAAAGAAAAGAACATGAACTTATTTATTTTTTTAAGGATATAATGATAAACAAATCATGTTAGGAAAAACTCTAAGATATCAAAAATTGGGTAAGTTATCAAGTAGATATAAGTAAATTGGATAAGATATCAAGGAGATATATGAATTATTTTTAGAAAATATAATGTAAAAAATAAATATCATTATTTTATTCAAGCTTGATGACGCGGCGGAAGTTTTAACAAAGATACGGACAAGCTTTATAATGTACTAGCAGATGACTCGTACTTTTGTACAAGGGTGTTATTTATTTATTTATTACTTTGTATATATGAATTTACTATAACAATTACAAATATTATCATATGCATGCTTTGTTTTAAAACGACACGTATCTTTTGGATTATAAAATGACATAATTCTTATATATCATCAAATATATATCTATGAAAATAAATTTTATTTATATATGTAACTTTTTATACATGGATAACATATATTAAAATAATCGAGAAAGAAAACCATAAGATAAGATGCATTATCAGGTTTTATTAAAAATAATAAAAATCTTTCGGAATTTAAATTAAAATGCGTAATTAAATGGGTATAATGATAACATTGAGATTTATTCATTATGATAGAATTATTAATTAAACAGCTCAAATTCTTTTTTTTTTGGTTGAAAAATCAACTCAAATTCTAAGATGAACTAATATCTTAATTATGTATGTATAAGATTATGATAAAATCAAGATTTAATAAGATAAATTTTTTTACTTTCACTTTAGTATATAGAATTAGATAGATAATAAATAATAGATAGATAGATTATAGTATATTTCTTTTGGTTGAAGATAGATTATAGTAATTAAATTAGATAGGTTCAACTAAAAAAAGATATAAATTAGAAAGGAATAGACCCCACATACACGAAGTCAATGTAAGGAATCAACAAATTTGGGAGATTGGTAACTGAGAATTTTGATTAAAAAAATACAACCTGCAATTTGTTATTTCAATTTCGGGATATTTACCCCTAATTTTAAGCACACTAACTTAACCCGTCGTACCATGTACGGCTATGTTTTAAATATTAAAATTATTTTGAATACATTATACATATTGAATTTATGCATATATAATTCCACTTACTAATAAAAATACATCATAATAGTATGATTATATATAATTCGATTTAACTTGTTTTTGTTACAGAAATTTTGATCGTTATATATTTTCTTATTTATAAACTTATCCTAAAATTAATAATTGATTTGTATTATAAACCAACCTAAATCGATCATATTTTCTTATCAAATATTCACAAATAAATATAATACTAATGTCCTAACCGATCATATTTTCTAAATATATAACTTTCCCATATAACCTAAAACCATATTTTTTATAGATAAATATATAAAGTTATATATTTTACGTAGATAAATTCATTCATATGCTAATATTTATAGTTTCCATAAGGGTAAATATAAATACTTTCTTAATTAGTATGATATTCATAGATTGTATATTGGTATAGATAGATATTATTTGGATAAAAGATAAATATAGATATTATTTTGATAGATTCTTTTTTGGGTAAATCTAAATATTTTATTAATTAGTAAGATATTGATAGATTTTATAGATAGATATTATTTGAATAGTTTAAATATATGATATGATTTTGATAGATCATGGATATAGATACTATTTTGATATATATTAATATATGATAATTAGATAAAGACAACTTTTTAGGATAAATCTAGATTGTATAGATAGATATTATATTGATATTTTATAAATATAGGATAGTACTAGCAGATGACCCGTACCTTGTACAGGGATTTTGTGTACTTATATATTAATTAATGTATAAATTTACTGTAGCAATTACAAATATTATCATATGCATACTTTAATTTAAAACGATGTTTATTTTTCGGATTATTAAATCACATAATTCTTGTACATCATAATATATATAAATTTTATTTATATATTACTTTCTATACATACATAAACATATATTTAAATAATTGAGCAAGAACGACATAAGATAAGATGCATTATCACATTTTATTAAAAATTGATACAAATCTTTTTTTATTTAAATTAAATTGCTTAAACTAACTTATATATTGTAATTTTAAAGATATAGATGATATTTAATAAGATAATTTGAAAACCAAATTATCTCGTATATATGTTATTGTTTTTTGAAAAAAAATTAAATTATAAATTATAAATATATAATAAAAATGTTAATGAATCATTATCTTAATTAGGAAATCTATAGCGTAATCAATATGTAGTATTAGCAATATATATGGTAAATATAACATCTAATTTTTTTATTGATATTTTAATATGATATGATAGTAAAAAAATGCATTTAATATATTATTTTAATAAATGAATATTTTTTCTCATATATAATGGTAGAATTTGCTACCATTGATGATTTAAAAAATTACCAAAAAATATTACGAAAAATAAACTATAGTTAATATGATATTTAATTAAATGGGTAAAATATTATGATTATGATTTATACATGACAAAAGAATTTTTTTTCTAAATAAAGTTTATGATAGATATATGTATTAATTAATGTGTATAATGATAAGATAGAGATTTTAAATATGGATAGAATTATTAAATAAACAACTCAAATTATAAGATAGAACTAATATCTTAATTAAGTAAGATAGAATTTTAAATAAAGGGGGGTGATGTGGCGCAATATGGTGGCAGAATTTGCTTCCGCTTTAGTATACAGTAATAGATTTTGATAGATTATTTGATATATTAATACTTAACTACTATTTTTTTATCAAGTAAGTGGTGGGGCTAGAATTAACGTGGAGATTCAAAATTCTCCAACTTTAATATATAGTATAGATAGATATAGATTTTAGTTAGTGTCCTAAGTTTTTTTCCTACGATTAATGCCTTGAAGTTTTACCATTTTAGTTCGTGATACCTTGAATTGATTAAATAGAAACACTGTAAATTTCCTAAATAAAAATCCATTTAAAGGCATAAATGCTAAACATCACCACAATTACAATACATCATCACCATTTTACAAATTTTGGACATAATTACCCTTCTACAATAATCTAAAATTCCAAAAAAAAAAACATAAATTAAGGCTCAGACTGTGCAGATCTTCATCGATTTCAATTGGATTACTACTGTTTCCATCACCGAGCCCCACGATCGACGGCTCAGACTCGCTCCCTCGGCCGTTCTCGCCGATGGTCCTCCCGTTAGCGGTGTTCGTCGCCGTCGTGGTGGTCGTCGGAGCTCCTCTGGTGGCGTTGCAGGTTTGAGAGATCAGGCAAGGCTTCTTGAGATTGACGTTGACGGTTTGTGACACTTCGAATGGCTCCTCGTTGCCGACTTGCTCAACGGCCTGTACACCGAGTGGTCTCTTTTCAGGAAGCATATAGTGAACGCAACTGCAAAATTTTCAGGCGAATCGACATAAGAGAGAGAATTCCAAAACTCCCGCCGGAATCCCAGCCGGGACTGCACACACGCGACGCCCTAATCTCCTTGCTCGGTGCTTCCGGTTTGAAGCCGTGCCTGGTCGAGTCCTATGGCCCCTACGGACAGAGGATGTTGTCCGGCGCTTCAAGAACGGCCTCGTCGCGTTTCCGGCTCGCCTGGACGAGCTTGTGAGAGAGCTCTGCCACCGCTCCTCGTTTGTCGCCGTCGTCGTCTCCGGCGACGGCCGAGGACTCCGGCGGGAGACGGTGGAGAGGATCGATTTCAGGATCGCGTTAGGGCTTGGCATAGACAGCGAGTAGGAGGAGGAGTACTGTTTGGTGTCGGCTACGGGGACAACGGACGAAGACGTTGTGGTTTTGTCTCGGTGTCGGTCTGCAATTGTTGCAGATGACGGAGATTTTCTCCCACGAGTGTTTTCTGATTGAGCGCTTCCCTGTGCTGATTGTGGAGGCCGAGGATGTTGTCCGGTGGAAAGTAAGGGAGGAAAGGTTAGAGAAGGGAAAGAAGTTAGGGTTTGGAGAAGTTTAATTGTATGTAATTTTACAGATTTAATAAGGACATAAATGGAAAATGAAAATGGTGAGATAATTTTTTTGGTGATGTTTAGCATGCCTCCGCGCGATCCTGCTGACCTGGCAAACTGTTATTTGCCCCAGTGGCATTATATTGCCAAACAAATCTAAATTGTGAGCTGCTTCTCAAACGAGATGGCCCAATTAGACGTTGCCTTCCTTTGACTCGATATATGAAATTAATTTCCGAAAACTTGAATATTTGGGAAATTCCTTTTGGTGCCCTTGTAGTTTGGACAATTTCTTTTGGTGTCCAAAAAAATTTTGGTTTCCTTTTAGTACCCTTATACTTATTGTTTGTTCCTATCCGTAACCAATCTCACTAAAAACACTAACTCCGTTAACCATAATAAGGCAAAAAATAAATAAATTAAAATACAAATAAAAACCCCCAATCTTTACAACTCACTCATGCTGTACATGTGCAATACCGATCCCTTTCCCAAATCAATTTACTTCCCCCACCAAATCAACCGGAGAACCCCACCAACACACAGAGGGTGAGACCGATGGTGGCGCCGGCGGCGAAAACAACGACCTTCCTCCTGGTGATCCTCCTCCTCGCCGACCCGAACGACCCGACCAACAGCCTGGCCAACCCCTGCTCCGGCTCCGGCTCCGACTCCGACTCCGCCCTCCACGGCGCCACCTGCAACAACGGCCGCATCTTCAAGATCTTGAAGAAAAAAGGAATTTCTTCCTCCCCAACCTCTCCCCCTTCCTCTCCAACCTCCAGACCATGGACCTCTCCTCCAACCTCCTCTCGGGCCCCATCCCCGCCGACCTCCGCCTCCTCCAGAACCTAACCGTCCTCAACCTCTCCCTCACCGTCCTCTCCGGCCAGATCCCCCGACCTCGCCTCAACGCCCTCGCCCACGCCCGTGATCTCGATGCCCGCCAGATGGCCGCCGAGAGACGATGACAAAAGTTGGATTACAGCTTTGTAATTTGGGGATAATGGTTTGTAATTTGGGAATATTGGAGAATGGATTGACATTCACGGGATGTGAGGCAAGTTGGTAAAAATTGGGATTATGTTTAATTTCTTTTTTTTTCTTTTTTTTTTTATTAACAGAAAGTCAGGAATTTTGTTGAAAATTTTGAAATGGGTCACGGATGGGTAAAGGTGCAAAATAGAGGGGTATCAAAAGGAAACCAAAATTTTTTTGGACACCAAAAGGAATTATCCATTCCACAAGGGCATCAAAAGGAATTTCTCAATATTTGTTGGGACTCGGATTTTTTGAGAAGAGTATGATTAGTCTAGATACAACGTGCAGCTGGGAACATTAAGAATATGTTATTTTCTAACCTACGTCCTAATAAACATAGGATAAACAATCAAAATTTTATAAATACAATCCTAAAAAAGAAAATATATAAACCTGTTTTACAAAATTATTATAAAAAAAAATTTTATTATTAAATATTTTTATTTAACTAATCATAACATTATTTTATTAATCAATAAAAATTCAAAATTTTGACTCGTTAGGTCGACCCAAACCTGCACCCTCCCAAGACCTAATCCGTCTTGACCTGTAACCCGATTGCTGAACTCGCACTCAACCCGAATCCATAATAATCAAACTTGAACCCGTCCAAATCGACCTATTTGACAACAGTGAATAAGTTTTTAGAGTAGTAATATCTATAAATTATAGGTATTTTATATAAAGGAAAAGTAATTCAAATAACTCAAACTTTTGATGTGTGTAAAATGAATAGCCCGAAATATTGATAGTAAACAAGATAACCCAAACTTGTAAGGGTCTGTTTGTTTCTATACCTTGGGTATAGGGAATGGGGTTAGGAATGGGTGAAACCTATCCTTGTGTTTGGTTAAGAATGGGATTAGGAATGAGTGATACCTTAATCACCCATTCCTCACTTTTACACATAACTTCAAACCTCACCCTAGACCAAGGTATCGCTGATACCTAAAATCACTCAACCCCATTCCTCATCCCAATCCCATTCCAACCCGATTCCCTATACCAACCCGACACCTGCCATGTAACCAAACGGGCCCTAAGATGTGTTAACAAAATTTCTCTGGGGTAAATTTTTCGGCCATTATCGATTACTTGACACCGAATAAATGACATGACAATTGAAATGATAATGACGACATGGCGCTCTTTAGCCATTATTAATGACTTGGCACCAAAATGCCTCTCCGCCTCATTGCCCCGTTTACGACTCTCATCGTACATCTCAAATTGATTAACAAATTAAGTTTTTAAAGATCTAAAGTATTTATTAATAACCCTTTTAAATAAATACGAAGATTCACATTGTATTTAATAAATAAATTCACTCAAAAAAGTTGGTGATGTGATTCAGCATTAAGTTGCCACGTATGGTTTTAATTATTATTATTATTATTTTAACCTCCATTTTAATATATATTTATGATTTATGATGATTATGATTCTAAATTTACCTCTATTAGATTTAGGTTTTTTTTCGAATGAAATGGATGATTCATTCATATATGAAGTGTTCTAAATAGGGCTGAGTAAAAACCGCTCCAGACCGGATTTTTGGACCGGACTGGACCGGACCGGTACCGATCGAGGGATTATCGGTTCGGTCCCCGGTCCATGAAAATAAGAATTCCGGTCTCCGGTCCAGTGCCGATCCGGTTCGGTCTGGACCGGATATTTATAAAAGTTAAATAGAATATAAATTTAAATAAAAATTATATTAATTTTAATGTTTTTATAGTTTATTTTTTATATTTAACTTTCACATTTACATTATATACTTAGTAATATTATATTGTTCATTAATCATATATGATTTATTTTTATTATATTAAATTTTTTTATATAAAATAATTATTTTAAAAATAAAAATAAAAATCTGGTCCAAAACCAGACCAATCCGATCAGGTCGCCGGTCCATGGATTTCGGACAATCTGATCCCGGTCCGATCCGGTCTTGATCCGGTCTGGTACGATTTTGGACCGGTGCTCACCCCTAGCTCTAAACATTCCTACGATGTAAAGGCGGCTCTAAGCGAACGAGATTTTGCTCCTGTCTTGACACTCCTTCGATCTACAGTATGATCATTCTTTAATCCACTAATTTTTGGATCGAATTCTGAGCCGGCTAACAACGGATTGAAACTGTATTACAAGGGGACAATCTGTGACCCAGCCCCATTTGCGGCCGGCCTTTTTGATTTCATCCTGGCCTTGACATATTAATTTATAAGCCTCACTTGATGATGGCTATAGGCATTTTCAAATTAATGAGCACCGTTGGCTATAGGCACAATCTACGTAAGATAAGTAAGTTATAGTGTGAAGCATGAAAGGCAAGCGAAGCCACGAAGAAGTTTCCGGAATCGCCATGAATTGCGCGCAATTCTTTGTTTCTGATTTTAAAGGAAAGGGGAAAACCAAATTGGTTTTGTTTTGTGCGCACAATTACTTTCTTCTGTTCAATTTGAGTGGAGTTCTTGAATTCTTGCGTTGCTGCCTACAACTTACTACTATTATTATTTTTAATTCAAGTGGTGGTAGCTAGCCTTCTATTCCCGTAAAAGACCCATGAAGTACGTGGAAAGTGCTCTCAAACGCAATTCCTATATGGAGTATAATCTTTCTTTAAATATTGACATGATTATTCATCAACAAAAGCAATTATTCAATTAACTAAGCATCAGTACGCGCTGCGTATTATTTTTGAGCGTGAAAAGAACTTAGTTAATTATTCTCATCTCCATATGTACATATGTATAGTTTATATGTTTGTTCTGCAATATCAATCAAAACTTTGTATTATATATATATTTGTGTTTATATTAGCTAGTGCTAAAAGAAGAAAACATGATCTCCATCTTAATGGGAAACTTGGAGGAAATGGAAATATATAGAGCATATATTCGCAACAATATCGGACCGGTTCCAGTAGAGTTGAGAAGAAACTCTACCGATAGAGTTTGAAGGATATGGGTCATTTGATTAAAATCAATGGCTTAGATTAATTAGCCAACACAATTAAAAAAAATAATTCTAAAAAAAACATCCTTCGCCCTTCGCCTTGTTTCCAAAACTGATCGGTAAGTCTCTGCCTCACCGCCGGGAGAAAGCATCCTTCGCCTTCACCGCCGGCATACCGTCACTGGCTCGTCGTCGAGAAGTCTCCAAAACTGATCCAAATTGCCCCTTGTTTTTGTGTCGCTGGCGCCTAACTGACAACTCCAGATCGCCGCTGATGAGAAACACGTTTCCTCATCGTTGCTCACAGCTAACTGGATATGGCGAGGCACAATCCTCGTCTTCTTGTTGTCCCTTGCAGCATTTCCGGCCAACTCCAACACCTTCAAAGAACAGATCCGATCCAAATTTCAGATACCAGAATAACGGCAAATTTCACAAGAAAGAAATTACAATTCGCATCAGCCAGTTTTCAATTTCAAAATATAGATTCGAATTGAAATTGAAACCCTAACCCTAATTGAAAGATCAGGAAACAAAAGAACAAGATACACAGGGAGTTGTCATTAATTTTGATTAACCCTAACTTAAAATGAAAATTAATCTAAGCCATTGATTTTGATCAATCATCCTAACGCCCTAGCATCTATAGTCTAGTCTATCCTATCAAACGTGTTTCTCATCAGCGGCGATCTAAAGTTGTCGGTCAAGCGCCGGCGTTGAAGACTTCTCGATGACGAGGTAGAGAGGTACGCCGACGGTGAAGACGAAAGATGCTTTCTCCGATATTATTTAGGTTTTTTTTTGTTAATTATAGAATTATTTTTATTTTAGATTTTAATTGTGTTGACCAATTAATCTAAATCATTGATTTTGATCAAATGGCTCATATCCCTCCAACTCTATGGATGGAGTTTCTTCTCAACTCTACCGGAGCCGGACCGCAACACTATTCGTCCAACATCCAACTTTAACTATATGCTGTCTGTCTGTCTCCTTAGCTCCTTTTCAGCTCTCGTCTACATATTTTTGTGATGAATTAAATTTGTGTACCGTGTAATAATACCTGAAGAATATATAAGAAGCACTAACAACACAAAGCAATATATTTAATATTTGATTGATGCTTGATATAAAACACTGTCAATAGTGGCTCTAAAGAAGACAAGATCGACGCATCTTGAGATGTGCTAGTGTATACTGTAATTAATAGTGTCTGCCAAAGGCAAATTGATCCTCGATATATTCTTTATACCATTGGTTTATCATGATGATGACTAAGCCATAACTTTTACAGTATATTTGTACATGTAAATGCAGTCTCTAACTATTACTCAGAAAATGTTGTCAAGTTCAACTTTTATGTTAGTTGTATACCACGTACAATACAAATCACTGTATTTTTTTCAATATTGTTCAGCATAAAGTATAAATAAACAGGGGATCGATCGCTCCAAATCACTTGGGCAAATTTGTACACGGCCTATTGTAAATGACTGTTTGTGCAAATTTTCTGTAAAGTGGAAGCAATATTCCATTTGGTGATTGATATACGTATATGTGCTTTAGGGGAAATGGGCAACATGTGCAATTTCAAATTTTCAAGTCAATCACATGAGCTTGAGCTCTCTCACGTACTTGAGACATTGTCCATGAGTTGTTGCTTATGCCTTTACATCTCTCCTTGATTGGTCTCTTCAAGGCTGGCTCTATGGATTGCACACTTTAGTGCTCAAGGTCCCCAATTAGAGAGAATCCTTTGAGTAGCTCATTGGGCATTACATGCATGATGCATCCATATACTAGCTTTTGTAAAGGCAGTGGACGAGTACGTGTAAAAATATTCTTTATAAAGCAACATAAGGCACTGTTAATTTACTACAATTGAAGGGTTGTGAGAAATCTGTAGAATGGACGAGGAGAACTCAATATTCACAAGTGCCTTGAATAAGCACCTTTCAGGGCTGCGGTATGCCCTTTTATGACTAGATTTGGCCGATAACTTCTCAATCCAAGTCATTTCCGAATTCAATGTAGAAATTGTCGACAAAGTTGTGGTGGGTGTCTATCTCGAGTGTGCTCGGTCACTACTGGTGTTGGCTAGACTCGGTGTTGTGAAGAGATATTCTCATTAGTCCATTGGTGCCACCTCTTGGATCGTAAGCACTCATTATGGGACGAGGATTAAGTGTCGAAAATTTGGTTCCAAATCAGGTTCCTCCACATGATCCTCATTTTCTTCCATTTCAAAGGCAGTCATCTCCTCTTGCTCCTTGTCCCCTTTCGAAAGTATAACCAAAAATGTGAAGTAAAGAGCACCTTCTTGAATATAAGGCAATCTTTGGTTTTGTGGCCTCTTCCTCGACACTTGAAGGCAAAGTGTGCTCATGCCATTTCCTGTGGTTGTAGGGTTGATTTCTCCCTTTAGGTACACTAGACGCCCCGAAGATAAAAATATCGATGCATTTTACTAGACATCCCCTTGACACTTGCTAGGTGTTTGTTTTGTATAGTCTTTGATCTCTAGCACTTATTAGGCAAATGACATCGTGTTCTTCTAGTAACTTGTAGAGCTGATCAACCTCTTGTTCTTTAGTAATTTGTAGAGCTGATCGAATTGAAAAGCACCCAAGAATGGGTCGTTGTTAAAATGTTTATAGGACTGTTATGCTAGATGGGCTCTTTTGACGAGTCAAGCCTATGACTTCGAGTCTAACTGGGCTATCATCCAACCCCATATTTTGGTCCAAAAAGGTAGAGGCCCTTCATAGGATGTTGTATCTGAACTCTCAAAGCATTTCAAGTGCTCCGACTCAATGCGTTGTATAATACAGGAGAAGGGGCTTGAGATTGTGACTTGTTTAAAACTTCAACAAATGTGGTAACTTTATAATGAGCGAGTTTAACTTCCAACCCTATATGCAGATTAGCAACTAGCCAGCATAATCAGACATAAACCCCAAACTCTGAATACTTGACCACTTGGATCAATTTATTTAATTTTGATGGACATATTTCTCCATATAATTAAGTCTAATAAATCACATAGCAAGAAAACATGACTCAAAAACCCATGAATAAACTTCTTAACCCCACAAAATACTATTTCAAAAAAACAAGGAAAAAAGGACTCCAGAGTACGACATGCACTGATTAACTCAACACAAGTAAACAACTATGGGAAAATACCTGATTCAACTAGCAGAAAGACCCTCTTGAGTTCCAAAGCCTACGGGAATGACTAATTCAGGCACGACAAGAACCGGGGGAGCTAAAGTCACAGCACGCAAGATATCAGAATACCCAATGACACCAACCAGAATATCATCATTCTCACCTTCAGTGACCCACACATGGGTTGCCCTATGAGACAGCATCTGAGCCATCACAGCTGCCAAAGAGCTTGTCGGTTTGCAAGTCAAAGGAACGCTCCTTCCTCTGTACATACTCCTAGCTGCACCCACACCAGGGAGAATGGAATTGAAGAACCCGATACTCCTGCTACTAAATCTCCTCCTAAGCCTAACAGATCCGGCCCCACTGACCCCGTTACTGTCTCCATCCGATGACTTGGACGCCGGGTCATCAGCTGATCTGGACGTCATGTTGTCCTCGACTCCCATCACAAACTGGCCTGCTGACAGGTTGGCAAGGGCGTATGCTGTGGCTAGGTAATCACATTTCCAGAGCTTACATGCCGAGATTTCTCCAATGATCTTGAGTTGACCATCTTGGGTGGGATCCACCACTGCGATTGCACTAGGGTCATGAGGTTGTTTCTTTGTGGCCTCTATTGATGGGGCTGAGGCTTCAATGGAACAGTAGCTTGGATTTATGGCTCCAAGGTTGGAGATTGATGAGAGAGGGATTGGAGCTAGAGCTCCAAGGACACCGATGAGGAAACGCACAACATCTTCTCTAGAGAGACAGCAAAATTGGCTGTTGATAGAGGTTGTTGTGGATGATGAAGGACGGTTTGTGCTGTTGGGGACAAGAAGGGATTTGCTGCTGGAGTCCATGTTTTTCAGCCACCTGCCATTGTAGAGAATTGAAAACTTCTTGCTGAAGCCTCTCCATGGCACGCTTTTAGGAACGATAAGGCGCTTAACACCTTGCTTCATCAGTTCCAAGGCATCCACCAACCTTGAACAAAGCATTGTGGATCAAGCATGTTTTAGTAAATATACTTAGTACTGTTTAAGCCAAGTAGCAGTAAACAAAACAACGAAGATGGCAGCGAACTTTGATGTCCAAGGATTTTACACAAACACGGGAAATTATCTTGTGGCATAACCATACCCAGTGGATTGCATATGAGTTAGTCCAGAAGTAGATAAAGGATCCAACCAGTGATGACAGGTCTTTAACATGTATCACATAAGTGATATATCTTTACGTCATCATACATATATTAAAAACTATAACGACGAGAAATGTGTTGTTCCTACCAGTTTCTCCCTTTAGCATTTTATGATTCATCACATGTAAGTTTTCATACTTTGACAGGTTGAAGAAATGGTTTACTGGGTCAAGTCAGATGATCTTGCAAGAAGGGAAATGAGCGTTCACTTATAACATATTAATGTCAAAGTGATATGTAGCTGTATATTCTCCAATCCTCTTCTAATATATTTACCCACTCTCGAAAAAATTCATAAGCTGCTGAATGCTGATACACAATTGAGCAGCATTGAGCAGCAACTTCATATCTTACACTCTGAGTATGAGTTGGTTATTGCACAGACTCTTTAATATGCTTAAGAATATAGAATCACAAAAGCCATTTATTCCCAAAGATTCTATGTTTTAGTTTTTGCAAAGTCGTGAAGCATAAGCCAACTAACTAAAGGCTTGCATGCACTTGGTATCTGGAATCTGAAAAAATCATCGTCATGCTTGCAAGATAAAAAGTTGGTGCCTAGAGTAAAACTCAAGCTATCTAAAAAAAAGCAAGCCCACTGAGCACAAAGCTACAAATTCCTTTGATGGATAGACATTCAACTTTTATACCGACTTAAGAAGGATCGAATCAATTTGCAATAGGCTTTAAGATTCTATCCTACCCCAGTAGTAAACAGAGGCAACTTCCAACATCCTATCTGAAAATGGATGAATACAGTATTAAAAAGACGAGGATGAATACACAGCTAGGGACACAAAGATGGCAAACAAAGTGCATTGCTCAAAACAGCCAGCTAAAAGACTAAAAGGCTTTAGATATCCCATCTTTTCCCTCAAAATGAGAACAGGAAAGCCAAAGCAATCTCATCCAATCATCCAAATGCCTAAAAACAACTATGAACAGTGATCTTCTTCAACAAGCTTCATACAATCAAATGTCAGAACCAGACGGAAATGAGCAGTCACACTCAAACCAACTATAAAAGAAAAGTTAGACATCAAACCTTGTGGCCGGATCTACCTCCTTGAGAAGGGAATTGTCTGGCACAACGATCTCCGAAACCGGAGTCTTCATGGCCTTCTCCTGATCTTCCAAGCACCGATCGCTCGCCAAGAACGCCACGATGTCAAGCGGATTGAGAATGCCGACGAACCTCTGCTGTCTCATCTCGCTATTCTCGATCACATTGCTCTTCTGCAACTTCCGCTTCCAGACGGGGATTCCGCTCTCGGTCGACTCCCCGATCGCTCGGATGGCCGACTCCACCGTCTCCGTCTCCAAGAACTCGACCAATTCCGGCTTCGCCACCGTCAGATCGCCCACCACATGGTAAAGAAACACCGATGCCATACCAAGCGCTTGTTCAGAAATCGGCTGATTCGACAGTCAACTCGAATAAGACGGTTCCGGAGCGCACTCGATTGTGTCGTGAATAGTTGGAATTTGAACGGTTTCGAAACCTAGGTTTTACTACTCCCTCTCGAAAAGGGAGTAGCGGATGCAGGAAAACCGGACAAGAGTTTTTGAATAAATCAGCGATCGAGCTCAGAATGCGAACGGAGAAGGAAACTGATGGCTATAAGAGGGAATGGAGGAGGATGAGTAGAAGGTGAAGACCGGTAATGGGGAGTAAGAGGAAGTTCAGAGTGAATAGTCGTGGAGAGGAAGAGAAACAAGCAGCCATGGAAGACGATGAAGAATTCCCATGAACATGGAGTGATCTGTAGCACTATCGATCGATCGATCTTCCTCTAGCTGTAACAATGGGGGAGAATCGGTGAGTTTAGGGGCAGAGATGAGACGAAGATGGTTTCTGCAGACTACAAAATGTCTCGAATTGCAAAATCAAGACGTGCCTTCTTCTATTCACAAATCTCCCTCTATGTCAGTCTAATATTTAATTATCTTTGTTAATACAGTACTACTATGTAAGGAAAGTTAGATTTAAGATTGAATGTTAGCCTGATTCTTTTGGGCGGAAATCACGTTAGAGCATCTATAATGGTGAAGACAAGACGTTGAATCCTCTCTTGAATTTCTCTCTCCTTCTATCTAGTTGACACATCACTTTCTCTTTCATCCAACTCATTTTTCACTTTTTCTTTCCTCCTTCATTTCCTCTTACTCTATTTACCCCCACAATAAAGAGGATCCTCATTTCATTTTCAACTTTTCTTAATTACTCAATTATACTAACTTAGTTCCTCAAATTATATTTATTTAACTAATTTAGTATCTACAAAAGAATTATGATAATATAAAAAAAGAATTACTATAAAACTTGATTTATATAAACATATCTTCAAGCAATATTTTAAAGTATTAAAAGGTATAAAAAAAAACATTTATTATAGACATTATGATCCATGGAATAATAAAAAAAAATGAATTGTGTAAAAATAAGGTAAATTTGAACTCTTTTTATAGACAAAAAAAATCCTAAAAACTAACTAATTTTGTAGTTTTGAGATAATCTCATTTGATTTAATTTTTAGTTAGAAAAATATTAAGTGTAAATTGAAGTGGAAGAAATAAAATGGGTGAATACTTAGATGAACACATGTCAACATATAATTTGAAGTTGTTTCCTCTTTGGCACAAGAGCCAATATGAATAATCCTTGGTAGAAGGAGGATTACTTCCATTCCTCCTTCAAAAGAGGATCCTCTTAGAATTTCTACATCAAAGAGGACATCCTCATAGAAGGAAAGAGAGTGTTAAGAGGATGTTCATTCCTCACCATTGCACATGCTCTTAAGCAAATATTGTGAGCAAGATGATAGCTGGGAGAGATACTGAGATCTATTTTAATAATTAACTTAAATAAAGTAAGATTTCATGAACATGTTATATTGTATTATTAATAGGTTAATATCAATCTAAGATATTGACAATTGTGAATTGGTGAGCAAACAAATGTAGGGAAATATGATAAATGAAGAGAAGAAAAAAGAATGAGAAATTAATAGTCGAGAATGTAAAGTTGTTACATTTATATAGAGATATGTTTTGATGCGAAATTGTAGATAATATTTTGGTATACTAACTCAAGACCGGTATAGAATTATGTGATTTTTGTTGGAATATAAGTTTGGTCCTTACATCCATATATACTATCAAATCACAATTAAAACCGTGAGTTCCTCTAATATCATTCTTTATTTTGAATGGTGTCACGTTAGAGCATTCACAATGTAAAAATATTTCTTCATTTCTTAAAAATTAACAAAAAAGTAAAATAAAAAAATTTGTGAGATTTGTGAGACTATTCACTGAAACATTTCTCCTGCCTCTTTACTTTATTCTTGCACTAGAAATTTCTATTGTAAATTGCTCTACATAAAATCAGACAAAAGTTCGAATTTATTTTCTTTTTTATTTATTGATAAGAAATTTAGATAGTTTCCATTATAGATGCTCTTACTAGTGTTAAATTGCTTTAAGATTTGTTAAGTCATAAGGTTTACTTATCTAGTCATTTATGTGTATGATTGCAATCTATAAACAAATGGCTTATATCTTCATTTGTGTAATTACACATTAATCCCCTCCCCGGTATATATACATGCTTTGGATATAATGTCGTCTTAGTTGGTAGCCCTTTGTTTTTAATTTTTCATAAAATAATTTTAACACCTGAGAATATGTCTAGTTTCCATATTCAAGCTCTGTTCGGTAATGTGTTGTTGATGTAGTTGGTTGCTTGATCGCGTTGATGTAGTTGACATTTTGCACAAAAAATAAGCATGGGGGAAATACTTTATTAGTCAATGGAGTTGATTTGGAGGTAGTTGATTAATTTCAACACATAACCAAACGCACCTTTAACTATTAAAATTTTAGTAACTTTTTGTGATGTGTTCAATTGCAGATGTAACAATTTTTGCTTGGTGCCCAATAAAATTGATTAGAAATTTTACTTTTTAGAATCAATACATTCTTAATTTTCTCTACAATTTCCTTTGGGGATTGTTGTCTCAATTTGCTTGTTGTGCAAGTTTTGTCCAAAACAAATAAAGTCAAAATTTTCTTTTCATGATCAACTAAGTTTGGGTTGCTAACATTTGTTTTAATATCTTATGCATGGCCCACCTGTCTATCTAAAATTTGATTGTCTCACCACCATCACCTACTTGTGATACTAGTCCTTCAATGAATTAGATGTTAACTAAATTCCTCGATTACCAAGAGCTGTTGGTGTTAATTTTTAATGCGAACATGGGTTTGCCCCTTAAATATTAACATGTTACTATTCTTATCCATATGTATGTAAAGCAATTCATACAATTTGGATTTGGTTCTATTTTTCTTCTATTTTGTACTACTATCAAAGTTTAGTCATCTATCTATAAATGTCGGATCGTAAATCTTTAGCACAAATAAGGAAAAACAAGGAAATTGTTCCTTAAGCAGGGAAATAAATAATAAAGCAAGTAATAAAGATATAGTTCCTTATATAGGAATCCCGCAACAATCAAGGCAAAATTAAAACTTCTCTGTTCCTAACAACTTCTCACTATCTAGATACACTAATGAATCCTCTCAGCCTAAGCTCTAAGGCAACAAAAATTAACTCAAAAGGAACAATCAAACCTTACACCAACACGCAGTTTCCTTCACTTGGGAACTACTTCACACTTCCGTCGCCAAGATCACACACTCGTCATTGAAGACTTCTCACTCTTGACTTCACTCTTGACTTCTCACTCTTGACTTCACTCTTGACTTCACTTGGGAACTACTCTCACTCTTGACTTCACTCTTAGGGTTTTTGGTTTTGTAATTGGAGAGAAGTGATTTGCCTCTTTGTCTTTGCATCTTATTTATAGGCAAATCTTCTTTCTATGTCAAAATCCTTTTTTACCCTTTCTTCGATTTCTTTAACGTTGTACAAATTAAAGTTGAATTGTGACTTCTTTGAATTTGAATCTTCGGGACAGGCAGGCCCGGATAATTGGGTAGTCCAGGTAGGGCAATCGCCCTGGGCTCCCGAATTATAAAAGGCCCCATTTTGGATAAGCAATAGTAGTATTGTATAAAAATAGGCCCATTTAGAAAAAAAAAACCCAATTCTTAATCAGATAAAAGAGGATTTATTTGTGTTGATAAGAAAAAGAAAAGTCTTGGAAATATATGCACCATCTTCATTACTCTATCGTGTTCTTCATCACCATTTAATTCAATGGCAAATTCCAACCAAAAGTTCAATATGGCGAAGTTAAACCAAAATCCTATCTCCACATCGATAGAGAAGAATTTCTATTTGTACTCCCTACAAATCGAATGGTCCAAATCCATTGCAACACCGCCTTTACCTCGTCTCTTCCAGTGCTTCGAGGCTCGGTCGACCGGACGATATTCCGATTTCATTTGTGAGTTGGCAACGGCATATAACTCTAAGTCTCTTGTCTCTTGATTGATTTAATCTCTTGTCTCTTAATGGATTTAGTTGTATAAACAGATTGAGGTTTAGGTTTAATGGTTTATATTGGAATTCATCCATAGATACAAAAAACGGAAATTTTGCCTGGTAACCTTGTGGTTAAGACAATTTCACGTGGTATCCACTTATTTACACTATTTCACGTGGTAACCTTGTAGTTTTGACAAATTTTGTCAAATAACCCTAACGTTATTCTATCGTTAAAGTTTTAAATTTTATTAAAAATTAGCAATTTTAAATTCGTGTTTATCATTACAATTGGTGGATTTGGTTTAATTAATTATTGTACTTAATTTTAAAATATAGAAATTTCTTATGTAGGATCATATGTTGTCAATGTTTGAAAAACCTAAGTCAAGTCAAGATAAAAATAAACATATAGAATATATTAAAACTAATTTTGAATCAGGCTAATAAATAAATTTTGGAAGTGAATCCATGAAATTTGAGGTTGGAATAATATTTATCAAGTTGAACAAGTTTAAGTTCGAAGAAACTCTATATCACATATATATAATGAAAGTAAATATACATTTCTGAATTGAAGAATTCTTATTTCATCACCCATTAGCTTGTTATTAGCCTTTTAAATTTATACAATTAAGACAATGTAGAAAAAGATATTATACATGTAATAAGGTAGTTATTCTATATAATTATGCAAATTGAATATAAAATGGGAAAAAAAATCATAATATACATATATGAATAATATATTTGTCATATATTCTAGTCATAGTAACACTACCTAGTACAAATAATAATAATTCATCTACTAACTGTTGCAAATATGAACTTTTTAAGAGAATTTTTTTTAATACAATTTTTTCTCATAAAAGAAAAAGAAAAAAATCCAATTTAACATTTTAGACTATAGAGTAACGGCAGAGTTATTTGACAAAAAATTTCAAAACTACGAGGTTACCACATGAAATAGTATAAACATATGGATACCACGCGAAATTGCCTTAACCATAGGGTTACCGGGTGAAATTTCCGTAAAAAAAGGGAATTTGAAAGAGATGGAAAGTCCAATTAGTAGTTGCCTTTATGCAAATTTGATTATAGAGTAACACAAATTGAAAAGTCAATTAGTAGTTGCCGATTATATAGAACAACTGGATTATACAGTAACAAATTGCACAATTTGGAATTATAAACAGTAGCACAATTGCATAAATTTAGGAAATTGGGATTTATATTGTGTAAATTTGAGAATTGGAAATTCAACTATATAATTGTGGATCGTATGCTCTCTATATATTTGCATACAATATCTATTTGCAATTCATCAATTAAATATATATTTTTTTCTTTCAATTCTTTCTTACAAATTTATATGGGTGCTGTTGATTTATATAATGCTATTTGGTTGGAATGCTTGCTTTTTTACTTATGTAGGCTTGTTTGTAAGACATATTTTTAATATTATATGTTTTGGAATTATAAAATTTATATTTTAATATTAAGGGCCCCGTTTTTTAGTTCGCCCTAAGGCGTCGGAAATATTTGAGCCGGCCTTGGGGACATGTATCAGTTTTATAGGTCTGCGGACTGCACAGGTTTGCGACTGTATCCTGTTTTGTCCTCTTTTGGACTGTTTTGCAAGTTCCCTTGAGTGAGAGCTTCAACTCTTTATTGTATAATTTTTTTCGATGATTGTTTCCTTTATTATACTTTATTATTAACACACATTAGTTCCTTAGGATTTCTCTCATCTTCAAAATTGACAAAATGGATCACTGTTCTAGTCTAGTAGAACCAAAATTCTCTATATTGACTCAATAATAAATATAATATTCAAAAGGATTAGCCATTGACAAAAAATTTAAATAGAGCATAAATATATATCATTCAAATAACATTATATGAAAATGCCAATAAGTTACATACATTATCAATATTTATTAATTAATATAAGTATATACATTATCAAACTCTATAATTAAAATAAATATTAAATCCATAATAAAAATTTAGTTTATACTCCTTAATTATTTATTCGTACTAATAATATCTAATCAAACTCGTACACGGTATGTACACTTTTACTAGTCTTATACTATATCAATGATAAAATAAGTTATGTACTAAGTTTTTAATAAATTTACATAGTCGTCATTGATAAGTAAATAGGTTGTTTTTTATGTAACCTTACATAGATAAATATACCAACACTACATAGTATACATATATAGGCAATTAGATAATACTTTACATGCAGCTATTATACATAGAGAAAGAGTCATGTAGGAAGGATTATTGTGGTGAGAAATAGGAATGATTTTCATCCCTTGGATCATAACAATCTGTACTGTCGAGATCCGCTCAAAACAAATGAAAAAAAACGCGTTTCAAAACAAAACGTGTGAATCCCAGATCTGGTTCTTCGTCCATCTCCCCACCTTCCTCCGAAGACGACGACGAGAGCTCAACTCCTACGCCTCTGCCTCCGAAGACGACGACGTTGTCTTCCTCCGCCGTCCTCCCCACCTTCCTCCACCGCAGAATCCGCCATCACCGACGTCTCTCGCTCCGAGATCATGAGCTTAAACCGCGATCCTACTTCTCCCGTGTGGTCGCCGTCAACCGCGATCTCTCCGCCTCCGTTCTCCTCTCGTCCCTGTCGAGCCGGATCTGGTCCCTGACGGCGCTGAATCTGACGAATCTGGTGGAGTCCGACGTCTTCAACTCTTCTCTTCAAGCTCCGCCGACAGCAATCTCCGCCGTCAAAATCCTCGTCTTCCTCTCCGAATTTTCCAGTTTCCGATCCCGATCTGGATCCTCCGGAATCGGCTTCGTCAGATCCTCCAATATCTTCAGGACCACGAGGTCGCCAATTTGGATTTCGATTCGGTGAAGACGAAATCGGTCGCCGCCTCCTCCGCAAGATCCTCGGTGGAGATCAACAGATGCGGATAGAGATGGAGATGAAGAAGCCATGGATGTTATTGCTCGTTGCCGTCGGAGCTCTAGCGGTGTCGATAGCGCCGATCTCAGCCTCCGATTCGCCGGCGTACAGAGTGATCCACGTGGAACCTGAGTTCGAGGTCAGACTCTACAGAGAATCTGTGTGGATGTCCTCCCCTGTCAACACCGACATCAAATCCTTCCAGCTCGCCACCAAATTCGGCTTCCATAGGTCACGCTATCGGATTTTCTACTTCCATCTTTGCTCAATTCCTGTTTCCTTGTTCATATTGACATAATTTTGCCTTCGAACCGATGTTGTCGAAAATTAAGGTTTGATGTAAATCTGAGAGTTAGTTAGTATTGATTTGCTTTGAATTGGAGATTAGATGCGGTTTCTATTTGTGAAATCCATGATTTTGCCTGATTTGAGTGTTGAGTTGGGAGAATTTCGCTTATCTGAGGAAATTGGAGAGCAAGCTTTGTTCTTCTTCTGCTTAGTTCTTGGATGGCTCACTAATCCAGAATCTATGGAAAAATTGGTGTGTACTAATTGCCAATCTTGAGGCTGAAAATAGTGGATTTTATCACAGTTCTAGTTTCTTATCTAGTTTGGATGGTATGTTGATATCTAGTATGAATGCCAAATGCAATTAAGATTGAATATCTTGTTAATTGTTGTTATAGACTGATTAGTGTGCATTTGTGAGTTTGAATTTTGAGAGGTTTGAGCTATCAGAGGATCCACGAGCTATCAGAGGTTTGAACAAACTTGACTATTGAGTTGCAAAAATTTGACCATTGAGTTGCACAAATATTGATGAATAAATTGACCATAGAATTCAACACATTGGTAATAGAGTTGAACAAATATGAATGAACAAATTGACCACAGAGTTGTACAAACTTGACCATTGAGTTGCACAAATTTGACCATTGAGTTGCACAAATATTGATGAACAAATTGACCATAGAATTCAACACATTGGCAATAGAGTTGAACAAATATGAATGAACAAATTGACCACAGAGTTGTACAAACTTGACCATTGAGTTGCACAAATTTGACCATTGAGTTGCACAAATTTGACCATTGAGTTGCACAAATATTGATGAACAAATTGACCATAGAATTCAACACATTGGCAATAGAGTTGAACAAATATGAATGAACAAATTGACCACAGAGTTGTACAAATTTGACCATTGAGTTGCACAAATTTGACCATTGAGTTGCACAAATGAGCAATAGAGTTGAACAAATACGGTTGCACAAATCGGCCATAGAGTTGCACAAAGTTTGGACGCCCGTGCCGTTTTCCGAAAAATACGCCCGTGCTGTTTTTTTCCCTCTTTTTTTCTTGAGCACTTGATCTCTCCTCAGCCAATGACTATGATTCATTCCTATTTCCTACCATAATAATCATTCTTACCGGATCCGGACCCTTATACATATAGAAATATTTGCAGGAAACAAGAAAAGATATTCTCCTACTGATGTTCTCCATTGTGTAACCAAATTTCTCTCTCCTCCCACCCCCACCAACTTTCTTTCTATGTTCTCTCTCTGAATTCGTCGACAATCATTCAGTGTACCAACATGAACCATAGATCTGCTTCAACAAAACTAGATAAAGTTTCGTTTGAACACAACCATGGTTTTGATGTTGTAAGAAATTTGTATGAATACTTGACAATCATTTCCGATGTGTGATACCTTACAAGGTAATTGAATTTGTAAAGGATGAAACACACTTATTGATAGATCAACCAAGTTATTAAAGAGCCAACTTTAACATCATGCAAACCCTAATGAACTATTCAAAATTCTACAAGTCTAGATCTAAGATAACAACTTAAGAATTCTATATAACATTTGTAACAATAATATGAATATTAAATAATTTTAACTAATTATATCCTTAATATCTAATGTGTGTTGATCAATAACCCGCAATTCCTTATCATCATCAATTTATTATAAGCAGGTTTTGTGTGTTGATCTAATGTATTTTAATATTTGAGTATACCCAAATACTAAAAGAGGAATTAGTACCCAGTGCCCCTATTTGACAATCAGTTTGCAAATATGACCCTTTTTTTTCGATTTGCAAAAATGCCTAAAAATATTGCGATAATGCCTAAAAATATTACATTCATGCCCAAAATGACTAATATTTATCAAATAAAATAAAAAACAAAATATTTTTTAAAAAATCAAAAATTATTATTTTTATTAATATTTTTTTTTAAAAATAAAATATTTTAACAAACTTTATTTTTTATCCAAATTTGAAAACTTGTTCCTGCGATGTGTTAGGGTCGCGTCTGCGGTGGCTGATGATGTGTTAGGGTCTATCACCGGGGTTGTTAACTTGTTCCTACGAGGCCAGTGTCCGAGCCAGTTAGGTGAGTTCATTGCTAGTGCCCCTCTGACTGCCTTGGTTAAGCCGGGTGGTGGTGTGCGCCCTATTGCCGCTGGCACTGTTTGGAGGAGGCTTGTTTCCAAGGCTGCCTCGCACGTGGTTGCCCCTTTTGTGAACAGTTATTTGGCAGATTTTTCAGTTTGGAGTGGGCTTTCTATGCTTTTAGTGGACTTCAAGAACGCTTTCAATCTTGTCGATAGGAGTGTCCTACATCAGGAAACTAGGTTGAGGTGTCCGTCTATTGCTCCTTGGGTTGAGTTTTGTTACTCTCAGCCTGCTAGGCTCTACTATGAAGATTCAGTCCTTTGGTCTTGTCATGGTGTTCAACAGGGGGATCCTTTGGGGCCTTTGCTCTTCGCTCTAGCTCTGCATCCCTTGGTCCAGTCCACTAATCGGGCTTGTAGTCTCACCCTCCAAGCTTGGTATCTTGATGATGGCACCATTATTGGGGACACCCTTATGGTGGCCAAGGCGCTTGACATTATTAGGTCTGATGGACCCGCGCGTGGTTTGTTTCTGAATGTTGATAAAACTGAGCTTTTCTGGCCTGTGGAAGATCCTAGGAGTTTGGTGGAGGGTGTTTTCCCTTCGAACATCTCTCGGCCACGTAGTGGGGTCAAACTTCTTGGTGGATCGGTCAGCTTGGATGCAGATTTCAGTCAGGACTTGGCCTTGAAGAGGGTCTCTAAATCTATTGATTTAATGGCTGCAGTCAATCGGCTAAATGACACCCAATGTGAGCTTCTTCTTCTCCGTAGCTGCGCCGGGGTTGCTAAGTTGTCATATGCCTTGAGAACTTGCTCCCCTATGTCTTTCAAGGATGCTCAAGTTCAATTTGATCATGCTTTGCGACTTTCCTTGGAGAAGGTTATAGCTGCGTCAGGCCCGGGTTCTGGTGATTGGCAATGGCGCTTGACCACTCTCCCCATCAAAGGAGGTGGCCTTGGTATCTTGGCTGTTGGGGATGTTATTCGTTATGCTTTCCTTGCTTCTCGTCTTCAGACGTGCGCTCTACAGGCGAGGATTCTATTGAATACGGGTATAGTTTCTCCTGGCCCTTCCTTTTAGCATGCTCTTAATGATTTTAATACCTTTTGCAACGTTGATGCTTCCTCCTTCACCACTGTTTCTCCTGCCCCCCCCCCCCATCATGAAAACTCTGGCAAGGTGTTACTTTGGTGTTATTGAGAACAGTCTCGTTGATAGGTATAGGCTTGGCCCGAGGGAGGTTGCACTTCTTAATAGTATTCGTGCTCCTCATGCACAAGATTATTTGTTCCTATCCCTATTGATGGTTTGGGACAGAGGATGAACTGTCGGCAGTTTTGTTCTGTTTTGTGCTACACACTTATGATACCTCTATTTCCTGAAGGCAGTTGCTCGAGTTGTAACGCTCCCAAGATGGATAAGTGGGGGGATCATGATGTCTACTGTTCTAGTGAGGTGGGTGTGAAGTTAAGGCATAATCTGGTGCAGGATATTCTTGTTGATATTTGTGCCAAAGTTGGGGTTACGGTGCGGAAAGAGGCTCCCATGGGTTTTCTCTCAGAGAACGGTCAGGATCTTAGGCCTGCTGACCTACTCCTTTTTAATTGGCATCAGGGGAAGGACGTGTGTGTGGATGTGACCGGGGTCTCCCCTTTTGCTTGTATGGGTGCGAGCTCTTGGGCGCCTGGGTTGGCCTTGCACAACGCCGTTGAGAGGAAAAAGAGGAAGTATGAGTCCAAATGTGTTGAGCACGGTTACAAATTCATACCATTTGCTTTTTCTACATTTGGGGAACTCGAGAAGGAGGCTTTGGATACGCTCTCACGTATTAAAGCTCTTGCTATTAGTCATTCTAATAATGTTAAGAGCGGTACTTTTATTTTTCATAGATTGAGTTTCTGCATTCAGAAAGGCGTGGGAGCCCAGCTTGTTTCTAGGCTTCCATCCAATTTTATGTAATTCTTGAGATTTGAATAAATAACTAATTTGAATTTAAAATTTTTTTTTTGAAAATATATATAACTAAGGGAAATTCGTTTTGGTACCCTTATGGTTTTGACAATTCCTTTTGGTGTCCTAAGAAAAAAGTTATTCCTTTTAGTACCTCTATGATTTATACATTTTCTTTTTCATAGCCAAAACTCTATTTAAACCCATTTTCATCCAAAAAATTTAATTTTCATTTAAAATTTAAATAAAAACGAATTTGCTATGAAAATATTTGAATATTTAAAATTTAAATAAAAATATTTTCCATAAAAAAATTAAATTGTGAACTTTGAATATTTAAAACTAATGAGTTTTGGGATTTGTGTTTTATTAATATCACATATACACTTTATCAAAAATATATTGAGAATGGTCCAACAATATATTGACTTTTGGGATTTGTGAATTTGCTTAGTAGTAATTTTTATGATTTATTAAATTGAGAAAGGTCCAAATTAATCCCAAAAATCTAAGGTTGTCGAAATATACTCTAAAAATAATTGTATAGTATATAGTCTACAAATTGTAGCATTTTGCAAGCAAAAGTAAATTCGTTTTTATTTAAATTTTAAATGAAAAATATTTTTTTTTGATGAAAAATGGGTTTAAATAGAGTTTTGGCTATAAAAAGGAAACTGTATAAACCATAGGGATACCAAAAGGAATAATTTTTTTCTTAGGACACCAAAAGGAATTGTCAAAACCACAAGGGTACCAAAAGGAATTTCCCTATATATAAAAAGATTTTATAAATATTTTAATGTTAAAACAAGATTTCGTTTTTTGATCTATCCTTTTTTTAAATTAAAAGAAAAACTGAAAATCTTACAAAAAAGGCGAATAATCTCTCCGGATATAGATTTACCATTGTCCCTAAAAATAAACAAAAAAATCAATCAAATTCGAAGAGCAGCAAAACGAAAAATTTCTCGCTCAATTTCTCGCTCGCCGCCATCGTCTCGCTCGGGGGCCGACCTTCGCCCCTCGCTCGGCGGCCGACCTTCGCCCCTCGCTCGGCGGCCGACCTTCGCCCCTCGCTCGGCGGCCGACCTTCGCCCCTCGCTCGGCGGCCGACCTTCGCCCCTCGCTCGGCGGCCGACCTTCGCCCCTCGCTCGCCGGCCGACCTTCGCTCCAATCGTCTCTCGCCGGCCGACCTTCGCTCCAATCGTCTCTCGCTGGCCGACCTTCTCCGCCCCCTCAGACTCTCCTCTCTCGCCAACATCGAGCAAATTCGCTCGCCGCTGCAAATTCCGCACCCTCTCGCTCGCTCGCCGGCCGACCTTCGGCCCTATGTTTTTAACAAGAAAACAATGATAGTATTTTACAGAGGGTGACAGGATGTTGTTTTGTGTATGACAAGATGGATATGGAGGGTGACAAGATGAACCTCACCCATATCACAAAACTCGAACAATCTTCAAAAACCCTAGCTTCGAAATAATGGTAGTATTTTACAGAAGGATGACAGGATATTTTGTTGTGTATGACAGGATGCTTACTGAGGGTAACAAGATGCATCTCACCCATAGCGTAGAACTCGAATAATCTTCGAAAACCATAGATTAAAGCAAAGCATAGGGTTTGTTTCATAAATTAATAGGGAGAGGAAGGACAACTACGGTAGAGAGAGGATCATAAATTAAAGCAAAGCATAAGGTTTGTTTCATAAATTAAAAAATTAACAGTAATCAGTTGTAGTTGGTAGTATATTATAAGTTGTATTAAACTTAATAATAGTTTATTAATAAAATTTATCATATAAAAAATAGTTTAAAAATATATACGACGGACCGAACATCAGAACATATACAAAACCTAGTGTGAGAAACGCTTTTGAGCAACTTTTGGGATAACCTCCCAACCCATCTGACCATTTTGATCGATTTGTAAAGATGATTTCAATGAGATTAATCTCTCAAGTCCAAAAAACAATTCCCCTTCTTAAAGAAATCCATTTAAAACACCAAAACACTCAAAACCTACGGCTGCTTTCTTCTCCTCAGATCCACCACCGCCTTCACCCAGTTGGCGCCGCCATTGCTCCACCCTGACTTGGCCACCAATGTCTTGGATCTGGCCGAAATTCCACGATCGAGTGGTGGTTTGACTCTAATTAACTAAGTAAGACATAAAGGCATATACATATGTGAATCTTTCAGTACCAAAAACCTCCTGCAACCTCCATCTCTCTTCACAAACCACCACTCAACCCAAAAGATCAGGGATCTCATACCACAACCCACTTCAAACCCACTCCTAAAATCGATCCAATTTCCCCAAATCAACTTCAAACGAACAAGAGAACAAAAATCTATTGCATTTCTGAGTGCGAAATCCCTCAACACCCATTAATGTAGATTCGACACCTTCTCTATCCAACCAATTCCCCTTCCTCGCACTCCAAGTGTAAAGAGCTTGTCTTTAAAAGTTTAAAAAAGAGGGTCTTGATTCTTGAAGTTTGAATCCTCGCTAGCAGGGATTATAAATTGAGATGAAAGAAATTGAGATGAAAGAAAACGGCTTGCAACCCCCAAACTAAATGGGACAACCCCACACCAAACATCCACATATACAACCAGTAAACCACTGGTAATGCAAACAAACATTTTTTAACAACCTAATGCAAACAAACATTTTTGAACAACACCCAAATCAACAATTTCTTTTCCATTCAGGCTACTCCGGAGGTCTTCTTATTGTGTTCAAGAGTTGTTTCGGGCTTGAATCGAGTTGTGTCTGGTCAAGGTTATGGTCGAGCAGGGCCTTGAAGATCCCTCATTTAGGTGAGGGCCACGTCAAGGTGGCCTTTTGTGCACTCTATGGATGGACATGGTCCGTTTATTCCTGCGCACCGGCGGTACTGGTTTCTTCAGTGCTTGGCTTAAGCATCGTTGGTCGGCTTTTGTTCGTTTGTTAGATTTATGTCTTGCTTGTTTGGAATTTTTTTGTGTTTGTTCTCGCTTGCCGATTTTTCCCGGCTGCCGATTGTTTCGGCATCTCGATCTATCCTGCCGATTCTTCAGTGCTTGGCTCAAGCATCGTTGGTCGGCTTTTGTTCGTTTGTTAGATTTATGTCTTGCGTGTTTGGAGTTTTTTTGTGTTTGTTCTCGCTTGTTGATTTTTCCCGACTGTCGATTGTTTCGGCCTCTCGATCTATCCTGCGTGTGTGGTAGATCGAATTATTTTCCTTATCAAAAAAAAAATCTACATCTCCCTCCCTTGGTCCATCCACCGACTGACTCCCCTATCGCCTCCGCCCGCGGACCCAGAAATTTAGCCCCCTACTGTTTATTAGTATCATTTTTTCAACCAAAAAAACTTAGCATCTAAGCTTGAACTCGGCATTTTAGTCCTTGCACATTTTTTGAATTGAGGGTATAGAAACAGAATTTATGTGGTCTACCTGTATGACAGAATAAGAGCCATGCCAAATTGCCCATAGAGATGGATTCACACTTCGGGCAAGGGAGGAGGAAATCAAAAGGATGGACCCTGCCGGGCAAAAAAAAAAGTTAGATGCCAATGGGCGACGAAGAGTGCGCTCAAGTGTGTGTACCCACAAACTCAAATTTATGAAAAGCAGGGGGCTCACACGCTCGCCAGACAGCTAAAGCTGAGGAACCCACAAAGGCCGAGGTGGGGGGAGAATATTATTACTCTTTCTTTTTTACATTGATATTCTTTGGTTAATTTCAAAAATTATTTTATACTGTACTACAAAAGATGGAATTTTTGTGTGCCTTTCCCGTTGTTTATTCCTTTCCCACTTTTCATTAATGGAGACTGAGCAACCTGTAGCTGCACCTGCAAACCATAGGCCTTCCTTCTTGCCACATTTCATTTCAAGACAACCAAGCTAAATGAAGAATATTTGTTGCTAATTTCCCATTATAATGGGTCGAGAGAGAGAGAGAGAGACAGTAGTAGCCACTCTTCAATCCAGGTCTCTATCCCTCTTTTCGTTTCCAGACTTCTCTGAGTAAAACCCATATCTTTGATTGTTGAGAAATTCTTCTTCTTCTTACCCCTTCTTGGGTTCTTTCATTCCAGCTCTAGAGAACATTCTTCTGCTCACAAGTCTGCTTCTTTAGCAAGGTAAAAGCATAATTTTGTTGTTGTTCCTCCCTTTCCTATGAGAACCCATTTCCCAGGTTTGAGACTAGCAACAAGGGTTTCTGATTTCAGCCCTGCTCAGTATCATCACAAAAGATTACCTCTTTCACCCTCAAGCCCATCTTTACCCTTTTCCTTCTGCAATGGGGTTAAGGTGGGTTTACTACTCCTCTGACGCCTGTTGCAGATGCAAACTCATTAGCTTCTTCACCACAGTATCACTACTGCTATGTGTACAAAACCCTTGTGCTGTTGCTGTTGATCTTCATCCACAAGACATGAACTCACTTTTATTGTTCAAATCACACCTGATGGGGCCATCTCCTGCTAGCTTAGCCACATGGGTAGGCTCCAACTGCAGTAATTGGACAGGTATCACTTGTGAGAGTAGCTCCGGCCGAGTCATATCAGTGGACCTTAGCAACATGAACTTGTCTGGAGGAATTGCTTCTAGTTTGTGTAACATTTCATCTCTTCAAAACCTTGTTTTGTCTCATAATAACTTTAGTTCCAAGATTCCTGGTTGTTTAGGCAGTATTTTGAGCTTGCAGAGTTTGGATCTTAGCCATAATGGACTCACAGGCAGCCTTCCAGTTTCATTACTGAGATTAAAGCGTTTGAGGGAGCTTGTTTTGGACAGTAATAGGTATTTGGGAGGGAGTTTGCCTTCTTGGATTGGTAATTTCTCAAGGATTCTGGCAAAGCTTGATTTGGGTTCGAATTCGTTCCAAGGAGAGATTCCTGAGAGCTTGTTCTACTTGGAGTCACTCAAGTACTTGGATCTTTCTAATAATAACCTGTCAGGAAGTCTTGGTGAGTTTCATCAGCCTTTGGTGTTTCTTAGTCTTGCTTCGAATCAGATTTCAGGTACCTTGCCTTGTTTTGAAGCCAGTGAGCAAACTATGAACACCCTCAACCTAGCAAACAATTCTTTTGTGGGAGGAATACCCTCTTGCATTGCTTCTCTTCATTCCTTGAAGCAACTTAATCTGTCCAATAATCAGCTGAAGAATGAAATTTCACCGGCTTTAGTATTCTCAGAGAAGCTTCTTCTCTTGGATTTAAGTTTCAATGAATTGTCAGGCCATCTCCCAAGCAGAATTGCAGAAGTAACTGACAAGTCAGGGCTTCTTGTTCTTGATTTTTCGCACAATCGGTTCTCGGGTCCAATTCCTGTGACAATCACTGAATTGAAGAGCCTACAGGCACTGTTTCTGTCCCATAATTCACTCACTGGCCAAATCCCAGATAGAATTGGGAATTTGACATACCTCCAAGTGATTGATCTCTCTCAAAATTCCCTATCGGGTTCGATTCCTCTCAACATTGTGGGGTGTTTTCAGTTGCTTGCTTTGATCCTCAACAATAACAATCTCTCAGGCGAGATTCAGCCAGAGCTTGATGCCATGGACAGCTTAAAGATTCTAGATATTAGTCATAACCGAATATCAGGCGAGATACCACTTACTTTAGCTGGCTGCAGATCATTGGAAGTTGTAGATTTCAGCTCAAACAACTTTTCGGGTCCTCTGATAGACGCCATTACCAAATGGTTGAATTTAAGATTCCTATCTCTTGCCCATAACCACTTTGCTGGCTCTCTTCCTGGTTGGTTGTTCAGTTTTCCTGCCATCAGTGGCATTGATCTCTCAGGAAACAAGCTTTCTGGTTACATACCAGACGGAAACTTCAACATCAGTGTAAACTTCAACAATGAGATTCCTGCAGCTCCTTCAACAGAACAAGGCCTGTACTTCGGAAAGAAGATGAAAGTTTCAGTTCAGCTGATAGATAGAAACGAAGTGAGCTTTGCTTATGATTTGTCATCAATGGTTGGGATCGATCTCTCTGATAATGTGCTGCGCGGCGAGATCCCAGGGGGAATCTTTGCCTTACATGGGTTGGAATATCTGAACCTGTCTCACAATATCCTCGAGGGTGAAGCCCCTCCGGGTTTGGAGAAAATGAGGAATCTAAGGGATCTTGATCTGTCACATAACTCGCTTTCTGGTCCTGTCCCAGATAACGTTTCGGGTCTTCAAGATTTGAGGGTTTTGAACCTGTCATACAATGGCTTTTCCGGGTTTGTTTCTAGCAAGCAAGGCTATGGAAGATTCCCTGGCGTGTTCATAGGGAATCCGGAACTGTGTATTGAGGTTTCTTCTGGCAAGTGTGAGCCACCATCAAGCCTGCCAGCCTTGCCTGGGAGGAGATTTGAGGATGAAACTGTTGATGGGCTGATTTCGGTTTGGGTTTTCTGCTTGAGTGCTGCTGTGACATTCTACTCAGCACTTCTTACCTTGTTCTGTTCATCCAGATCAAGAAACTACATTTTGCAGACTACGAGAGTTTAGTGGATTGTACATGAAAAAAGTATGGAAGTTGTAGCTGAGCCTGTATATTCCTTGTTTGCTTTCTGATTGATATTTTGGCAATTTGTTTTACAGCAAAATCAATCACTTTCCAGAATGAAAGAAATTTTAACTGCATAGAAATGCTCCTCTTCTTGTTTGCATACATCCATTGTAAAATGTTACACTCATCTCTTTGCATCAGCCTCATCTACAAACAATGCCTATAAGATGAAGCCGCCGAAACGTGAGCATTATGCTTAAGCAGTGAGCCACATTCAAATCAAGATGCCTGATCACATCTCTATAATCTAACATCAGCACAGGACAAATTCATCCCAAGTAGTTACAAAAATTTACGGGCTGTTTGAGAATTTGATCTCCATGATGTTGATGTTGTAGGCTTATGTGCAAGTGACCTACTCATTTCCATACGCCATATCCATGTCCAATAACGAAGCTTTTTTTATCAGAGGAAACAAAGGGAAGCCACACCCACTAGTATTTTATTGGTCCATCCAGGCTCCCAGATGCAAACTACCAAGGAACAAACATCACAAGAATTAGGGCGTTTAAAATGTAATTGCACATAATTATTCATTAACTGTTGCACAACAAAGTGATTACCTGTTGAACAATTGGATTTGTGGAGGTCATAAATTCATCAGTGTGGCCTTCCCACACAATCTTTCCCTCATACAGAAAAATCAATCTGGCACACCAGTATTCATCTTATTATTAGCTGCTGGCAACATTGGGGGAGGCGGAAATTCTGTTACAAAAGAAATACCTATCAACTGCTCTTTTGATGGTGCTATGTTGGTGAGTCACAACAACATAAGATGTGATTTTCCCAGGCTTCCCTAGTGCATCTTCACCTTTCAAATGTACTGACCTTATAAGATCTTCAACTACGGTTGACGCAATTGGATCAAGCCCGGCTGTTGGTTCATCATATAAGAGAACCTGTTTTGCAACCCAGTGAACAGTTTATCTTATAGAAGAGCATATGGGGAAGGATAGTTTTGACATCTACCATACCTCTGACCCTGATGTATCTCTTGTGGCATCAAAGATGATGGAACGAGCTAGTGCAACCCGTTTCTTCATTCCCCCTGACAATTCAGAGGGTAGACGATCTTCGACTCCCTACAAAAACTAGTACTCTTAAATATTCAAAGAGGCCAAATTATACTTCAAATGGGTCAACTTCAGGAGCATTTGTTGCAAAGGGAACATTTCTAATATGTTCTTACCTTCAGGCCTACTGCAGCTAATGTTTCAGTTACAAGAGCTGCAATTTGATCCTCTGGCATGCTAGAATTTTCATAACTAGAAAAAAACAAAAAACAAAAACAATGGTAGATATTGGAAACAAGCACTAGAGAAAACTTGGGCTTATCAAAAAAAGGATAAATTATCTTAGAATTCCTCTTACAGAAGGAAACCGACGTTTTCACGCACAGTTAAAGAATCAAATAGAGCAGCACTCTGGAAGACCTGCAAAGAAAGCAATTACTCAACTGTTATATACATATTGCTTACAAGAAAACCATGTTTATATCCAATTGTAGTTACCAAGCCAATGTGAAGACCGGGTATCTCCTCGTCACTAATCAATCCTTGCCTCTTTTTTCCTCGAATATAAACCTCTCCCTGTATATCAAGAACTCACATTCTGTTTCAAGCATTCTGAGCCAAAATCAGATGTAATCTACAGGATGCACAAGTAATTGATGCACATACACAAGCAAAGGCCTAAGTTTGCAAGTGAAAAAAAGCCAAAGATTTGTAAGCAACAGGTGCTTACCTTGTCAGGAGCAAGAAGTCCTGCCATAATTTTCAGAACTGTGGACTTCCCAGTGCCTGAGGGCCCAATGATTCCAACAGCTTCTCCATGTCTAATCTGAAAATGTCACAACAAACAAAACTTCACCAACCCAATTTTTTTTATGCTTTTCAGTAGCACTGTCTGTAACTTAAGATGAATTCTAATGTGACATCCAGCCATTTACAAATTAGGCATTAAAAAGATGCTCAAAAAGTTATAGATTTAACCAGTTATGAGAAATTCATAGTCATTTGACAAACGAGGCAGAAAATAAATCCAAAACAGCCAAAAAAACAAGAAATAACCTAACCTTGAAGCTTACACCTTTCAATATGTGCTTCTCCCCAAAGGATTTATAGACATCTCTACACTCTATAAGCACATCAGATTCACCCACAGGTTCTTCATCTGACTTCAAATTCTTTGCTCCAAAAGAACCCTGTCAATTATGGAAACTAATTGAGCATGACAGCTAAAGAAAAGTGAATACAGATTCTTGATAGGGTAGCATATAGATTTTACCCCAGGTCTAATAGAGCAACATAGATTAAATTGAATCACACATGCATATATAATGCCTTCAATGTTGAGGAGAGAGCTTACATTCAACTTAAGGGCAGCAAATCCTTGGCTGACATTGGTGGGAGGAGCTATACAAGCCCAGACAGTTTTTCTTCGCCTCCGAAGCTGTCGAAAAATCACTCTTTCACCATACACAGAAAATCTAGTGGGATGAGCGAACCCATGGGACATTGGTGAAGCAAGCAACAATGACCCTGATATAGCAGCCATATTTTCTGGTTGTTGAACCCAATTTCTCTTTTTCTTGGAAATCCAGAGGAGAGATGTGCACTTAATCTGACAACAGCTCATATACCCCATGCATAATTGCAAGATGCGCTCTTGCTAATCAAATTCAGTTTCGATTATCATCATCAATTAAAAGAAAAGAATGATGGTTACACTTTCTCAGTGGAAGAAGCAAATAGGGATGCACAATTATACGGATGGGTAAATGACAATCACTGAAACGAGATTAAGACCCAAATTTGATCAACACCCAGACGCGTTCCAAGGAAGAAAACCCCGAAATTTCACTGAACTTGCTGAGTAGAAAGGTGTTGGAAATTTCACACGATTAAAATGGGGGGTTTTTAGAAGGAGAACGGTGGGTGGATTGAACGCACAGAATCGAAGAAACCAATCACATCTTGCAAAGTGAAAATAGCGAGGGGCTTTCGATGATTTGTGGGGTCCGCAGAGGCATTGGGAAGAGATGAAAAGGAGCAAAGTATGTTTAAACAAGAGGTTTTTGGAGCGATAAAGGAGACGGGCGATTGAATTGAAATGGAGGTGTAAAACAGCACAAGAAAGGAATCTGGAAGCCTCTTCTAATCTAAACTGGAATATACTTGCTCCCAGTTTGGGTTCTTCTGAGCTGCTCATCGACTGTGGAGGAATTAGGCCCCGTTCGTTAGTAGCGGGCTTGAGGAGCTGAAGCGGAAAGTTGCCTTGTCCGTTACCCTTGGTGGGTGTTCGGTGACAAAAATTTCAAATACGCGGAAGATCTCACACAGAATGCTAGAAATCGGAAAACCAAATCCCTAGAACAAGAAAAGGGGAAATACGCGGAAGAAACTCAGAGAGGATACAGATCCTGCTCTGATACCATGAAAACTTTCAATTCACACAACAAGAAAGAAGAATTGGGAGAGAAATCACACAGATTCATTCAAGAATGTCGTCTGAATACAGAAATCCAAAGAGAGCGTTTCACAACAACTTTACCCGCTCAATTACATGATTCTCTCTCTCACTTATTACAGGGTTCAGCTCACCCTATTTATACTAAGATACAAGAACCGGTTCAGATCGGGTTTACACACCAATAGCGGCATGGGTAGATGAATCCCGATTCCGCTCCGCTCCCGAATTCCGCTCTCAGCTCTCCCCTCCTACCCCCCAGGGGACAGCGGAATGAGTAGCGTTTTGCCCCTATTCCCGTCCGCTCCTCTTGCCGCTTTTCCTCACACTACCCCTCGTTCTCAACATTACAGATCTGGTGACTTCTGCGCAGTCTCACCGACGATTTTCCTACATCGTGACTTCTGCTTGGGAGGGTTGACGAGCGACGAACATCCTGGGACTTGATCGAGCGTAGATTCGGCATCGTCTTCGTCGTGGTGAAGGTAAGGAATACCATTCGAGTTCTAATCTCCTTGATCTATCAATTTATGGGCCTAATTTTTGCTGCAAATTTTGTGAAATTAGGGTTCTAAAATCCCTCAATTAAACCCATAATGACTTTGAAATTGAGATTGAATACCATTCAATGTTTGCCCTATTTGGAATTAGGGTTCTAATATTAAAGTGCTCTTTTTGGAAATTATGTATGGAAGTGTCCAATTTAGATATGTTTACTGTGATACTTTGGATTGGTTTAAGAATTGAAAGTAAAAAAACCAATCAAGTCAAATATCTGTTATGATGAAATTCTCATTTGCTAGAACAAAAAGTGACAAACTGAAAGTTGTTAAATCAGAGGAGGATTACTTGCTGATATGCATTTGTACACGTGGAATGAGATGAAACTGTGAAAGGAAGTGAAGTTATAGAGTTCTAGTAGATGTGGATGCGATTGCTGGCTGTTCTTGGTATGCTCCTTATTTGTCCAGATAAGAAGTGGGAAAGAATGTTGATTTTTTGTATATGCTTGAATCCATTGGCACATTATACAGACTGTTCTTTGGTGGCTGCAAGATCAGCAATTGCATAAGATTGTGGTTTGGGTGTTAATGTTTTGGTAACTCTATAGGGTTTTAGCCTTTACCAAGTGCAATTAAGGAGAATTCGTGGCTTCTCATTCAATTTTATATATGTGGAAACTTGTCCTTAGTTTCTAACTTCATGTACTTGTGTAATTTGGCTTCATGGTATCATCGGATTCGTGCTAACAAGTTTGGCCCCATCTCTGCAATTTGGCTTCTTGGAAACTTCCTCCAGACCACTCTGCAAAGCACCGGAGCTTTTGAAGTGTCTTTGGATGGACAAATGGTAAATTTTCCATTCTCCTCTCTGCTAAATGGTTGACACAACTTTTGGCTGTTACTTGCTTTTGCACATTCTATTATGTTCTTTCTGTTCAGATTTTATACTTCCTAACGTATGCCACTACGATCTGATTAACTGGTGCATTGTCCAATCAAATAAACAATTTATTGAATATTGAGAGTAAAGTTAATTGAGCATCAAATGGATGTGTATGTGTATGATGCTAGTCATCATTTGAAGGACCTTTCTGTTAATGTCAACCTTATGTTGTTGTGTTGATGTTGCAGGTGTTCTCTAAGTTGACTCAACAGAGATTCCCAAGGGAGATTGAGGTGAGGGAGATCATCAGCAAAAATCTGAAGCATTCGACAATCATGCACTGAAAGGAAACGCGATAGAAGAAAGCATTTTTAGTGCACTTAAAAACAGGGAATAAGCAAGAGAATGACTTGAATTTGTGTTTATGCGTAACTCTTTGCTTATTTAGGTTCAGTGTAGGAGAGCACTGCCTACACTTAACGACTACGATAGAGGTACAATTGAATTGGTTTGGATAATCATGTTTTCTTGTCAAATGCACTGCAATGGCTGTGTATAAGCTTGGTGGTGGTGTTTCTTTTGTGCAAAGGATTTTGATGATTTAAATGCTTTGGCAGTTGGTAGCCATGAGAGTTCAATTGTGAAGCAGCAATTGAACATAACAACAAATTTGATGCATCAGTACCCAAAACCCACCTTTTTTAAGAATGGAAAACTTATCTAAAACATCCATACGTGTACAAATCCATGAACAATGTAATCAAATTTGAAAACTAGAAAGTAGAAAATAATTGCAATTTGCCCTTTAATGTTTTAACTGAGGGTATGTATTTTTGGAATTTGCCCTTTAATGTTTTAAGTGAGGGTATGTTTAATTATTTGTTTTAAATGTGAGGGCATTTTGGTCTTTTGAACATACATCTTTCGGGATTCAGCTAGTTGTCGTGCCGAACACCCATTTCAATTTTTTCTACATTCCGCTACTAATTCAGTTTCAGTTACTTTTCGGATTCAACTTTCATCTTCAGCTTTCAACTTTCAGTTCAGCTTTCAGCTAATTTAACGAACGGAGCCTTAATAACTTGTAGATCGCGTTGGGAATTTGGGAAGGATGTGTGCAAGGGGTCTAGGAGGCAGTAGAGATGCCAAACAAGGCTTAAAATATATCTAGTCCCCGAACTTACGGAAATTTGTCAATTAGATATCCCACCTTTGATTTGGACCTATTGGATAGTGAACTTATATTTTTTAACTTATTGAACACATGTTTGCTGACTTGTACAAAATAAATTGCCACCATGACACCATGTGTATACCATGTGGATGCAATATCATTACTTTTAATTAAAAAAACAATAAGAAAAAGAAAGAAAAAGAAATTGGGTTGAGCGTATTTTGAAGCGCCCATGATGGAGGGAGCTAGGGTTTGTTCCGAGTGGTGGGATATGGAATCCCAGGTGGAGGAGATCAACGCCTCGGCCTCGGATGGGGACACGGTCTGATGGAGGACGTCGGAGGGGAGGTCGAGGTAGCAGCCGTCGGGGCGGCCCGATCGAGGACGTCGAAGACGCAGGCGGGGACCAATTGGATGGAAGTGGCCTTGGCGGGGAGCTTGGAAAAGGGGGCAACGACGGCGACCTGGTCGAGCTCTTGGAAATCGCCCCGACCGAGGTCGCGTTGGTCGTAGGAGCCGGAGGGGCCACGTATTGACGGCGATGTTGGAGAGGCCGGCGAGCCCGATACGGTGAATAGGACGCCCGGGCGGCGCGCGGTGAGGAACTTGTAGGCCGAGGCGGCGTACCTGACCGACTGCTCGTTGTGGATGGCAATGAAGATGTGGCATGGGTGGCTGCCATTGTTGGAACTTGGCACTCTTTTTGCTTTTGCTTTTCTTTGCTTTTCTTATTGTTTTTCTTTGTTTTAATAAAAGTAATGAGGTGACATAAACATGGACTACAAATGGCGCCACGGTGGCAAATTGTTTTGCACAAGTCAACAAACAAGTGTTCAATAGGTCAAAAAATATAAGTTTAGGTACCCAATGGGTCAAAATCAAAGGTAGAGTGTCTAAGTAACAAATTTACGTAAGTTCGGGGGCTACATATGTTTTAAGCCTGCCAAAAAAGTGTAGACGAAATTGAAGGATTGGTGAGAAATACTGTTAGGATCGGTTTTAGTCTACAAACACTGTTACCTAGGGGGTAATAGTGAACTGGGCAGCGGAAAATAGTGAAACAATGCTAACACGCAAGGGTAACAGAATATGGACGCGATTACTTATAGTGGAAACCCTCAAACAACCAACTAGTTGTTCAAAGGAAAAACCACTCCCTCGTTAGAGGAGTTTGAACAATCACTTTATTAATGCCACTTACAAGTTACTTCAAGACAAACAGGGACTTCAAGTAGTCTAATCTAATCACTAGATTACGCACCTACACACCCTAGTTCTTCAGTCTAAGAAACTTAGCATAACAATAACAGTGATTACCAACAACTTCAACGAGACTTCTTCTTCTTCTTCACACGAGCACTCTAAGGGTTTTGTAATCGGTGAACTTACTTCTGAATAGGCTCTAGGTATTTATAGAATCTCTCACATGGAATCTGGTTCATATCCTAACCATAACTCACGTGATTAATTCAACAAATAATCCTAACAACTCTATCTTATCTTCCTTGGATCTTATCTTCTTGTTAATATGGTTGCACAATATCTTCAAGTAGATCCCACGTGTTTCCGGGCCCATTGAAGCCCATAAACATGGCACGCTAGGGTTTCTGCCGCTTCTCTCATGCGCTTACTAAGTATAGTAAGGCAAGGCTCTGCAGACACCACTGTTCCCTGACACTGTTACCCTCCGGGGTAACAGTGCTGTTCCTTAACACTGTTTCCTAACTTTGCGACAATGTTGTTCACACCATTCCTTGACACGGTACCAGTGCTGTTACCTCACACTGTTACCCTAACTGTTTCCCTCTCTTTATGGCTTCTCTTGTTCCCTGTTATACTTGTTTCACCTAAAACACTCAAGAAACACTCAAACCATCAAGTCCGATGGCGTTTGTTATCATCAAAACACAAGGAAATGTCTACTACTGTTTCTATGGTAACAGCCCAACTGTTCCCATGGAAACACTAGATTTCCAACAAATACCGTCTAGGATTGTGGAAAAGAAATCTTGGATTGAATATGTTGTATGTTAAAATGTTTTGGTAATTTTGTAATGAAATTATTCTGAATGTTGAATATTTATTTTTGTTGATGCAAGGACATAAGGATGCCTTAAAAAAGAAGAGCATGATCTTTCATTTTGGCATCAAGCTTTGTTAGCACTAAATCGGGTTCATCTAGAACCGGTTAGTCAGCTTACTATAAATAGCTGACTTCTATGTGTAGCAAATTCATTCAATGAACAATGACGGTCAAAGGTGTTTAGAGGCCCTGTTTTCGTATTATAAAAGGGCCCTAATAAAGGATAAAACCATTCAATTCAAAGTTCATATTTTCTAAAGCAATAATGAAAACTCATAGGTATCTAAAAACAAATATATCCGAGCTATAAAACAACAATGCAAACTGATGTGTCTTGAACAAAAAAAATACATCAAAGCTCTTAAGCTCTAAAATCACTTAAAAAGTACCATCCTTCTAACATTATTGGAAACAAATTTATCAATCAATTCTCCATTATCGATTTTCTCTGAAAGATCCTTCTCAATTGATATCAAAGCTAATCCATTCAACCTCTCTTGTGTCATGTTGGAGTGCAGGTAAGTCTTCACCAACTTCAACTTTGAGAAACTTCTTTCTGCAGATGCAACGGTAACTGGAATAGTCAACAATATTCTATACACAATAGTTGCATTAGGAAAACAAGCATAAAGCTTTAAAAACTTCAAATTTTCAATAGGATGCATCATTTCTTTAGGCAGAATTTCTTTTAGTAATTTCAACTCAACACATAATTCATTGTTATCAATATCAGATTTCTCATATTTCTCAAGTGTAGTTTGAGTACAACCACAAGAAGAATTTAAACAAATATCATCTAATGAATGCAAGTTGTGAGAAGTAAATAAGAAACCAAAAATGTTTTCATATTCTTCATATTGTTCAAACCTTCTAGTAAGTGAACCAATTGCTTGATCAATAATATATATAAAATATTTAACCTTAAATAAATCTATTGCAGATTGTGCATCACTTAAGGGCGTATCATTTGGAGTCTCATCAAACTGTTTTTTCCTTCTAATTACACGTCTTTGAGGAAATATCGGGTCCACATTTAGTTCAATAGCAATTTCCTTTGCAGTCTGCATGTATATAAGCAGAATCTCTATACTTTACAAAAAGGAAATCAGACCCTTAATTTTTTCAATTGTTATATAAATAAGCAATCCTTAGATTGTAAATCCTCACTAACCAAATTAACAACATATAATATCTCATACCAAATGACAATGGACACTAAAAACTCATAATCACCAAGCTCATTTTGTGCTAAAGATTTAGCCTCACTTCTTATTTTTGAATCATTATCACTTTCAGCTACTTCAAGTAAAGCTTCTCTCATTTCTAAAATTTGAAATCTTATAGCCTTAACGCTATCTACACGACTTTCCTAACAAGTAGACGACAATGATGTAACACGACTTTAAAAATGTGCCATCTCTTAGTGGAATTTGCAAATATAGTATAAATGCGTTGAATGATTCCAAAAAAATCTCTAGCCTTACCACAAGTGTTAGCCATGTCACATAATGCTAAATTAAGACTATGAGATGCATATGATGTATGAAAACCTCTAGGATTTACATCTGAAAGCCTTTTTTGCCGTCCTTGATGTTTACCTTTCATATTTGATCCATTATCATAGCTTTGCCCATGAATATTATCTATATCAAGACCAAGAGACTTTAATTCACATTGTAATACATCAAACAAACCTTGGCGAGTAGTATCATTCACATCTAAAAATCCTAAAAATGATTCCTCGACACTAGGAATAGTTGAAGAACAATCCACATATCTTACAATTAAGGACATTTGTTCTTGATGACTTATATCAGGCGTACAATCAAGAATCACCGAGAAATACTTTGCTTTTTCTGCATTTTTAATAATTTCAGAATTAATTGTAGATGCAATCAAAAGAACTAACTCGTTTTGGATTTTATGACCAAGGTAATGAAAACGAAGCTCATCTTTCGTAATGCGCTGAACAAGTTCTTGAATAAAGGGATCAAATTCAACTAACATTTCAAAACTAACATTTCAATCGGACCCAAGAAGTTTCCATTACTATTTTCATATAATCGTTCCTTATGACCTCGAAATGCTAGACTATTTTTTGCAAGAAACTTTACCACATAAATTATTCTCACCGAGACTTTTCTCCAATTTTCTTTTTCTTTATCAAGATGTCTTTGTGCAAATTTATCTATAGTTTGATTTTTCTTTAGTCTTAGCCTTAACTCATACCAAGTAGTCATATTTTTAACATGTTCAACACTAGTTTCATGTTCTTTAAGTAAACTACTAAGATGTATCCAATCCTCATATCCATCATATACTAGCTGGCCTTTTACAACCCCTTGTTTGAATATTTTATAGCAAAAACAAAAGACTTTGTCAAGCTCTTTGGAATAAACAAGCCAATCCCTATCACATTTTTCTCCATTTGGTAAGACTCTAGTATAAAATATTGAAGAAAACCGTCTAGGGTTCTTATTTTTAGGACCCTTTTCTACTAAATTATCAATCATTTTTGCTTCAAGAGAATCCCAATTTCTTGGATCAAGTTTACATACTATATTAGCACAATTAGCATTAACATTACAATCATCATAATTATCATTAAAATTAATATCATCAACATCAATTCTAGCATCATTCTCAACAATAACATCATTATCCTCACCATTAACATTCTGATTTTGGTCAAAACCATTAGCACCATTATCATCAACAGTAGAATCCAAAATTTCCATTGAATTATTAGCATCAACATTAGCATCCAGATTATCCAAGGAAACATTAACATTATTATCATCAACACCATTTAAATTTTCCAAGCAAACATTAAGATCATTATCATCACCACTAACATTTAGATTTTCCAAAGGAGCATTAGTATCATTGGATTCATTTCCATCACCAACCTGAATTTTCAAAGATACTCGTGATTCTTTCCTTATAAATTTATCAAGAGAACCTCTTTCAGACTTAATTAAATTTTCAATTCTTTTTCTCTTCTTACGTTTGTTATACCCACATTCTGATTTTCTAAAAGGAGGCATAACTAAAATCAAATTAAAAAGGATTGAAATCACATGATGCTTTGATCGACAATTTGATATAGTTGAAATTTATATCCATATGTTCATCTTGGAGTTCGGACTTGTAATTTTCATTGGCAATAGACCTCCAAATGGACCAAATCTATAATGTAATTTACAATAAAATAATAAGAAGTTGAGAAAAAAATATTATCCAATCCCATTATCTCTAAATCTGTAAGATAGGTACAAGATTTAAACATAAAAGCTTAAAAAAACGTACCTTAGTTAGAGATTTGGGAGGAGTGTGCAATTCTCTAGATCTTGAAATGGATCAAACCTTCAAATCAATATGCACAATTACTAGATCCAAAGTTAAAAGGGGGAAAAACTTACATAAGAGAAGAGGTCTCAAAAGAGAGTATAAATTATATACATACCTTTCTTCACTTCACTTCTCTAAAATTCATAGATCCAAATGAGAAGAAGTTCGTTGATAGATCCAAAGGGAAAACTTGTACCAAACAAGGACTGAAATTGTTTGAGGGAAAGAAAAGAAGACAAATAATTTCCCAAATTGTGAAATTGAAGAGAGACCTTGGGCTCTTTGAGAGAATATAAGCGTAGGAACTTAACGCCATAACTAGTTTCTAGTATGAACTAGGAAATCACAAAGAATTCCAAAGGCTTGGGCAAGAATTATGAGCGTGATTTGAGTCTGATTTCTTCTCTGAGATTGGAAATTGGAGGAATTGAGAATTGGGGTTCTAATGGAAAGTGAATCATAATGGGCATAACTTATTACGTTATTAGAAGATAAAAGATATTAATAGTATTTTAAATGATAAAAACTACATATGGGCTTTTAAAAATTTTGGGCCCTAGTGTTTTGGGGGCCCTGTATAGGTGCACGGGTTGCACCTGCTTTAGGATGCCCCTGTCAATGAATAACAAATCCCTTTCTCAATTCTGTTTTTCCACATATTCTAAGATGGTATCAGAGCCAACTTCGGTCTTGGGGTCGTTTCTTGGTTTGTTTGAGCTAGCTCGCCATGATGGCGTTATTTGGGCTGCTCATTTGGTTTGCTGTCCTTAAGGCGTATTTGGACTAGCCACCCTTAAGGGCTTCGAACATTGGGAAGTTCCCATTCGACTTGGGCTAGCCACCCTTAAAGGCGTTTGTCAAGTGTCAACTAGACCAGGCTAGTTGCGCTTGAGAGGTGTGTGTTGAGAGTTTGAATAATTGTCCCACATCGAAATACAAAGAGGAAAATAGACTAGTATATAAGTAAGGTGAAACCCCTACCTATTGGCTTAAGCTTTTGGGTAAAAGGGTGGATCCAAACTTATACTAATATCACCGATGTAACTCTCGCTCCCCGGTTAATTATGGCCTATTGGGAATTTAACATGGTATCTCGCTCCCCGGTTAATTATGGCCCATTGGGAATTTAACATGGTATCATAGTCAGGTTCCACAATCTAGTTAAGTCTTGTTGGCTTCGATTAGCCAGGTTCAATGAGCCAGGTTCGACCCATTGGCTTCGATTGTAACCTAGTGCTTATATTAGGGCCTTTTGAACTCATGGTTCACTAGTTAAGTCTTTAGAGTAGTTTTCATCTTTAGTGAATGTTCTATGTGAGCTCATATAGTACTTGTGATAACTGTAATTTTTATTCGAGTAAAAAGAAATACTTGCATTAGGATGTGTCAGTTTGAAGCCTTGTTGAAATTTTAGGATAATGTCTAGACGGTTTTGAGCATGTATTTTTTTTTGATAGTGGACTAGTTATATTTCTTTTGTCTCTCTTAATCCAGTTTAATTACCATTGAGCCAAATTCACTTAACACATAAATATGCTTATTAACCACCAATACGTATAAACCACATAATCCGTAGAAAATATAAGGCGGCATCCACCACTTGATCGACTAATAGACTTGGAGCATGTAAAGAACATTTAGTTTCAAAGTTGTACACAAGATACTTCCATATATGACCAATGAAGTTATTGGTGAATGTGATAGGAGTCTAAGAGTCTAGGAGTCTAGTTATTTCAATTCCTATTATTTTAATTTACTTTAATTGCATCATTTTTGTTTACTGGTGTACGTTAGATTACTCTAAGTTAGTCCTATTTTCTAGTTAGTTAACGTCAGTCAATTCATTTGCTATTTTCTAGGTAGATTAGTGGGTTAGTGTGATGGATTAGTGGCTTAGTGCTGAGAAGTAGTAACCGCCCAAATCCTTGTATTTAATCCTGTCTCTATTCAGTTGTAAGGCAGCGTTGATTAATGAATTGAAAAAGAGTCGTAGGTGGTCTCCTAAAAACTTTCCTCTATTTAGAGTGGTAATCATCTTGGGCAATCCTCCCTAGAGTGGTCTCTATCATTTTGGTATCAGAGCCTTCCAATCCATCATGGTCCAAACACGCAATTCTTCAAATCCACAAGATCCCGATCCCCCAAATCCTTTTCCATCGCCCCCATCCAATCAAGAACTTGCCCAACAACTAGCCTTCCTGATCTCTCGAATGGAGGTCTTGGATAATGTGGTTGCTAAAGTCGCCAACCTAGAGGCAAACTCTCAGCCCCTAGGATCCCACCATCACCATGACGGCAACCCCGAGAGTTCCCATCAACGAGGCTCTCGAGTGCGGCCTGTTGTAAACCAGTATGAAGGGAACCGAAATCACGTAGGTCTCCTCACACTCCAAGAACCGATCAGTGTCATCCCTACCAATCCTGAGATGATTACGACGACGACGACGATGGCCGTCGGAGTTATCAAACCAAACACTGTCCTAGGGCACGCATCGATTTCCCAAAATTTGAAGGCGGTGATCCACGTGGATGGATTCTCCGGGCTGAAAAGTATTTTTGCTACTACAAAGTAGCGATAGAGATGAAAGTCAAGGTCGTGGCGGTTTACCTTGAGGGAGATGCCTTAGACCTCTACACTTGGGTCAACGGAAAACGAGAAATATTGGTGTGGGAAGACTTAATCCATGTTTTCCAAGAGCACTACGGCCCTCCCGATTTCCAAATACCCGACGAATCCTTGTGCTCCATCAAACAGACCGACTCAGTGGCTGAATATTGAGTGGAGTTTGCTAGGCGTGCATCAAGGGTGAAGGATTGGCCGGAAAGCGACCTCCTCGGTGCTTTTGTTGTTGGCCTGAAGAAGGAACTCAAGGCGGAAGTGCGAATTCACACCCCCAAATCTGTTTTCAAAGCTGCGTCATTAGCCTTAGAGTTGGAGTCCAAATTGGGCTCAATAAAAGGCCCAAATTATGTCTTCCAAACCTCAAGGCCCACTTTTACTGAATCAAATTCACCGTACCCACATTCCACTCAAAATCAGAATTCATCATCAACTTCTAACCCTACGCAGCAGAGTCAAGCTCCCTCTCAGGCCACGGTTTCAGCCAAGTCACGGGACGAGCGAGCTCATAGGCGTGAGAGGGGGTTGTGTTATCATTGTGGGGATAAATTCTCTCCCAGCCATCAGTGTAAGTCGTCGTTCTCTAATTTAGAAATTGCTGAAAGTTACTTCGATGACGATGATGAAGAAGCCCGACAATTCGAGACTCATGGAGATATTGAAGGTATGGTTGCAATCTCCTTCCATCAAATTACAGACCAGACTTCGTGTACTACCATGAAGGTGCAGGCAAAGCTACAAGACCGCTCGATATTAATTCTGGTGGACAGCGGCTCCACACATAACTTCGTGTCAGATCACCGTTTTCAGGAGATTACTTAGAGTAGCTAGACGGATTCATTTAAGGTCCCTAGGACCATCTACTTGAATTTCTATCCTTTGGGGCCTGAGGAACTTGACTCCACTGGATCTTGAGGACTTGCAGGCTAAAAAAGGGATAGAAACTGACTGACAATGTGATCATCGGCTCGTTCGACCTGGCAGCATTCATGAGTCGCCCGGTGAACTAGAGTGGAATTGAAGGGGATTCGCTCAAAGCAAAGAAGCGAATTAGTGAAGGAGTTAGACCTGCCAAGACGAGAAGTTCGCGGTTTTGGGGTGACAATGGTGAAGTCATTCCTTACAATCAGATATGCCCGAACGTTTCTCTGCAGTTGCCGGAGGTGGTCATTACTCAGGATTTCTACCCATTCCCATTAGTTGGAGCTGAAGTTGTACTTGGAATCAAGTGGTTGTCTTCTCTGAAAACCGTCTCAGCCAATTGGGACGACATGTTTCTGATTTTCAACTTCAATGGACGAAGGATCAAATTTCAGGGCATCATGCCTCCACGAAAGGAGCCGGGCTGAGAAGTGCTTCGACTTGAGGTCAAGTCGTGTTTAGGGAGGGTGCATTGATAGGAGTCTAGGAGTCTAGCTATTTCAATTCCTATTATTTTAATTTACTTTAATTGCATTATTTTTGTTTATTGATGTACGTTAGATTTCTCTAAGCTAGTCTTATTTTCTAGTTAGTTAAAGTCAGTCAATTCATTTGCTATTTTCTAGGTACATTAGTGGGTTAGTGTGATGGATTAGTGACTTAGTGCTGAGAAGTAGTAACCGCCCAAATCCTTGTATTTAATCCTGTCTCTATTCAGTTGTAAGGCAGCGGTTATTAATGAATTGAAAAAGAGTCGTAGGTGGTCTCCTACAAATTTCCTCTGTTTAGAGTGGTAATCCTCTTGGGCAATCCTCCCTAGAGTGGTCTCTATCAAAATGGAGTTCAAACAAATATAATGGGGGTTTGTAGAAAGGACAACACAATATGTACGTTGCTTGGAGGGCCACAAATTCTCTGTTTTCTTAGAGGCGTTTCAAAATGAACAATTTACCATATAGAAGTGGAAGAAGGAAAAACCAAATAATGATCGCACGCCAACCTATGATGCTTATGTGTCACAAAAATTTACTCGTTTTTCGTGCACATAGTGTAAAGTCAATAATCATGTAACAATGGTTTCATGGCGAAAACAACAAAAAAAAGGGAGAAAAGTAACACTTAATATATTGAAGACACATTGCTTATTAACACTTAACAATTTTATACAAAAATCCTCACTTCATAGGTTGGAGAGTATCATCTCTTATTCGACAAAAGAAAAGGTTTTCATAACATATTGCATGAAAGTCATCACTAAAATCTCGACGCCAATTTTTTTAGGCCATTTCATCTTGGAACATACCCCATTTTTCATCCTAGAACACCTATATAAGAAAATTATACTCAAATTACACATTCAACCTCATTTCTATTTCTCTCAAACACTTCACTCTCTCTTCCTCCATACTCTCTTCACCTCTCTACCTCCATAATCTCTCCTCCTCCTTTGGATCTCCATCAACAATCAATTGAAGTTGAAATCTACCACTAAGGTAAGTTATCTTCTCATATTATACTTTTAATTTGCTACAAATAGCCTAGAAAGAGGATTTAGGTTTACAAATTTAGGATTTAGGGTTTTTGATTGAAATCGAAATTAAATCCTATAATTACTCAAATCTTGTCAAAACCATTCCATAATAGTATTGTTTTAGTAGATTTTAAGTTTTTAGGTTGAATTTAGAACGAAATGAGTGAATTAGTCGAAAAATTCAAAACCAGTAGCTCGCGGTCGCGAGGTTGAAGACGAACTCTGGCCGTTACGGCCGAGTTCGTCTCAACCGTTACGGCCGAGTTGGAATCAGCCGTTACGGCCGACCCCGACATGGCCGTAACGGCCCGGTTTGACTCGGCCGTTACGGCCGATTCGAACTTGGCTGTAACGGCCTATATCTCATATTACAGATCCGGACTCGGCAGATCCATCAGCTTGTTTGGTTTTGGTTTTACAGATGTCGGATAGAACTGCTCGTAAGAATCGTCGTGCTGAGCTTAGGGAACAGGCCAGCTTGTCTCATTCGGCTCCGGCAGACAGTGCGGCGAAGGAGGTCGATATAGTTCCTGCCACTTCCACGGATATACGTTACGAGCGGAGGAGGTGTCGACAGACCACTACAACATCACAGTCACAGATTGTGGTGGGGAGCAGTTCACAAGCGGCTCCTACACCTCTTGTCCACCCAACGCAAATTGATCGAGGTGGATCTCGTCGTCCTACCCAAGACTTTACGGGTGGTGGCGCACAGCCTAGCTCGGCATCGACTAGAGGTACGGGACGACAGAGATCTATACCATCTTTCGAGGCCCGATCTATCCATTGCTCACCCGCCCAGTTCCGGGGGGGCCGGAGAGCCCAGAGTTGCTTATGGGTTTCGAGGCGCATATAGCCCACAACATCTATTCCGGCGTTGTAAGTTTATTATTTTGTATTTGAGATATATATTCCTCTATTATATTTAATGTATCTCATTATAATTGTATTACTTTTGCTTTCATGTGTTACAGGAGCGTGAGGCCCCTTTGAAGTTTCAGTACCGGCACACTGAAGTGAGCGAGTGGCTACCAACGGGGGAAGCCGATTGGATCAACTTGTTCTTTGACAACGGCCTTGCTCATTTACAGCCCCTGATGCATAAGAAGGTACACACCACCCTCATGTCTTCTTTTATTGAGAGGTGGCAGCCGGAGACAAACTCTTTTCATATGCCGTGGGGAGAGATGACCGTCACGCTGCATGATGTGGCGCTCATCCTTGACCTCCCCATCGACGGCGATGCTGCCATTCCACGTCCAGATGATCGTACTCCGATGAGACAATTTACGGACTTTTTTGGGGTAGCTGATGCTTGGATGCACTCCCCACAGTACGATAAGGATGGGGTCAACCACCGTCATCTTCGGCTGCTTTTTTTGGATGATGACCACATAGATGACCCTTAGACAGTAGCATCTGGGTTTTTGCTGTATCTATTGGGATCCACGATCTGCCCAGACAAGTCGCAGAACCGGATCCCTGTCACATATTTGGACTTGGTACGGGATCACGATTCTGTGCAGCGTACATCGTGGGGGTCAACTGTGCTAGCTCATCTGTACTTAGCCCTTGGAGAGGCCTCTCGAGCTGGTGCGGCGTTGGTGTCTTTCTGTTACACTCTATTTCAGGTAATTGATCGATGTTCAATCTTTCTTGTTATCTTTGCACTTTAACGAAAAATCTCAATATGTACGTGTTGTTGAATTCTGATGTTTTTTCCATTATAGTCTTGGATCTTCATGTACTTTCCCGCGTTTCGCCCCGATCAGAACCCGTTAGGGCAACGCGAGACCCGATGGGCTGAGAGGTCGGGAGACGGTGGAGTAGTGGACAAGAGACGCAACTACAGAGTAGAGTTGGATGTTATGTCGGCCGATTCTGTGAGTGTGCTATTTTGTTATTTCATTTGCTGGCTTTTTTACTTTTGTAAAAGATACATTATTTTGAAAATTTTGAATCAGGTGGATTGGATGCCCTATGGTCAGCTGGATTTCACCCATGCTTTCGCTACATCCCGGTTTCATGGTCTGATTTCATTTTTGAGTGCTGATGAGTCGTACATGCCAAATCGGTGTTGTCGGCAGTACTCATGCATACAGACGATACCTCGTGTACCCCTCTTGAGTTGTTTCTTTAAACAATACCCAATAATCATTTGAAAAAAACTTGGCATCTGCTTTACTTCTCATCACCTGTCTTGCCCTGGCCTCGATATTCTTTTTTATGTGTCGCCTGCAAAGTAGGTGTTTCGAGTTGGAGAATAGTCGGTCTAACGGATTCATCAAAGCTTTCTCCCAATCTGTCACCATACAAGTAGGCTCAACTTGTGTAACATCACAAAGCTTATGAAGTTCAACGGCCCAAGTATAATTCTCTTCTGCCTCATGGGCTAAGAATGCACCCGCCAACGTGTAATTCTTCCATGTTGAAGTAAATCCAACAATTTCCAAAAAAGGCACCTTATTCCTATATATAATCCAACATGTTAATACATGCACAACATGATAAAATACTAAATTTAAAACTTATGCACAACTTGACTTACATGTTTGTAGCATAGGTGGAGTCGAGTAGTAAAACATAAGGAAATGCCTTGAGGAGAGCAATTGCATCCGGACTAGCAAAAAAGACATCGGTGATTCTATTGTTTTCTGCTCTGTGCTTAATAAAGTAGTTGTACTCTTGAGCTTTATGAAAGAATTCTTGAACGACCGTTCTTCCTTCCATCCCCGCCTTCCGCATATTATATCGTAGAGTGTATATTTGCTTCCTGCTCATATAGTTCAATGGAAAATCATTTAATGTCTTTGCAATCTGGGACGGTCTCCTATTGCTAGATGTCATTGACTTTGCCAACCGAAGTTTTTGCCCGCTGAGTTTTCCTGCCGATGGATGCCCATATAAATCGTTTCTAATACCATGATTGTGAACTCCACACACAACCTTGATTTTCCACGATCCTCTTGGACACTCAATGCAATGTAACTCAAATCTACAACCGCATTTCTTTGACTTTATAGATTCACCCACCTTCTTTCCTTCTCTCTTCTTTGGAGTGCTTTCACCTACTCTCTCACAATGCAACCAAGACTTCCCGAGCTTAGATGTAGTTGACGGTTTGACTCGTTTAATTATTATGCACATGTTGTTTGCGATGCCGGTTGTCTTAGCTCATTCGGTTGCATCATCTCGGGAACTAAATACCCTATCGGTAGTGAATATCTCTGTATAATCATCTGACCAGTGTGGTGCCTCCTCTACTGGGTTTTCAAACTGCGGAATGCCACTCAAAGGCGGAAGTCCATGCTCATAAAAATGTTGCGAAGATCCCACTCCATAAGAGACTGTCGGCAACTGTGAATACATGCCAGCAAACTGGTTTGTCTGTGAATACATGCTAGCAAACTGATCTGTCTGTGGATATGTGTCTGCAAATTGATCTGTCTGAGAATACATGCCAGCAAACTGATCTATCTCTGTCTAAGAATACATGCTAGTAAATTGATTTGTCTTTGTCTGAGAATACATGCCAGCAAACTGATTTGACTGTGGATATCCAAAACCATATTGATTTGCCATCATCAAGTCTACATGCATGTTATTGTATGGTTCTGCTTGCATTTGCTGGTATCCATAAGCATGATTCGTATACTCGACATTTTGATCCGAACTGCCCTCTTCAAGTCGCAATTCATCAAGACTAATATAAACTTCATTATCTTCTTGTACAGTTGCGACCAAATCAATAATGCTACGACCAAATCAATAATGCGCGTGAGAAGTTAGTGCGAAAGGAAAAAAGTAAGAAAAACAGGCGTTACGGCCATTGAAACCTCGGCTGTTAGGGCCGCAAGGGTCCTGACCGTTATGGCCGAAAGGGTCCCAGCCGTAACGGCTGTGAGCACCTGAGCCATAACGGCTGGGTTCCAACGGGCCATAACGGCCGGGAGGCTTTTTACCATAACGGTTCGTTTATAGTTCGTTTTCATACACCTTTAAATTTTATTGACAAGATGTAAAACTCAATGATCTTAACACTTGTTCTTTTCAATAAATATTTAGTCATATCTAACAACATTATACGAGTTAATATATCTAGTTTCCACACAACACAAACAATTAATACATCAAAAAAATAAACAAGTACATGTACTTGAATAATAGTAAAGAGGATGAAGAGTGATATCACCTCATTGTGATTCATATGTGTAGATTGTCCATCCAATCCATTGTAGTGTATAAATTCACCATTGTTATCCATTGAAGAGGAGAAAGAATAGTGAAAATGGAGTGAAAAGATGGTGAAGAGTAGAAGATGAAGAGAAGAAGATGTTGGTAAAAGATGAAGAGTAGAAGATTGTAAATGAAATTAGGTAGTAATAGGTGCTAATAGGGGGTAATAGGTATTAAAGGATAGTAGTGGACGGTAGAAAAAGGTTGAATATGTAATAAATGTGAGCAGCTCATTATGGCGGTTGATGAAAATTTCAAACGACAAATGGTAAAGAGCCGTTACGGCCTAAAGCTCCCCAGCCGTAACGGCCGGGACCCTCTCAGCCGTAACGGCTCGTACCATCTCAGCCGTAACGGCTCGGACCATCTTAGCCGTAACGACTTCAAATTATATGGCCGTAACGGCACTAGGGTGCGCTGAGGTGAAAAATAGGGGGTGCGCCGAGGTGAAATGGCTTTTTTTTAAAGTGTTTTTTTTCAAAAAGCAAAATATTTATAGAAAAGAGTCAGCGATAAGGCCGTAAATAGAGGTGGGATGAACCGACCCGACCCGAAAAACCCACCCAGCCCACCCTAACCGAACCCAAACCAAAACCGAAAACTTAGTTAAATACACAACCCAAAAACCGAACCGACCCAACCCAATTAAGACCGAACCGAATTAGGACCGAACCCGAAATGGCCCGAACCCGAAATGGCCCGAACCCACAAATACCCGAACCCATAATAACCCGAACCCGAAAAGGCCCGATCAACTAATTAAAGACATTAAAATATAATATGCCATTTCTAAAGTACAATTTAATTGATAATTTTATATTACATAATTTATTTAACATAAAGTCTTACCAATGAAGTAAAACCAACTAATGAATACAATAAAACAATTATAAACTATCAAAATCTCCATCCATATATATATATATATATATATATATATATTAACTAAATCCACAAATTACACTAATTCAAACTCCAACATAACGTATTGACATATCGAACATGTGAAAGTCATCAAAACCCGAACACATGCAACTTAATTTATACTCACTATAGCCCGAACACAACCCGACCCGCTCTAATTGCACTCAAATATTACTCAACCGATGGTAATCCAAACCCGAACACAACCCGACCCGCAATAACCCAAACCGAAATAAACCCGAAATTGACACAAACTCAATCGGCCCGAACCGAACCGACCCGAACCGAAATTGAATTGGACCGAGATATAGCCCGAACCGAAATGGCCCGAACCCAAACGGCCCGAACCGAAACCGACCCGAACGGCCCGAATTCCACCTCTAGCCGTAAACACAATTTTTATTTGGGTAGACAAAAACAGGCATGCATCCATGCTCATGTGTGTTGTCACTTCTGTGGGCTTGTGCAGGCCGTTTTTATCCTCTAAAGATTGTTGCAAATTGCAATGCATATATGTAATTTGTTAGGCAGGAGTCTCGAAGTCTAGCTGCCTAGAACTATTTTGGCCGCTCACAAAAAATGAAAACTACTTGTTAGGGTTGCCAAACAGAGCCTTAACGGTCCCGTTATACAATTGGTACGACTCACCATCCGTAATCCTTATCGCAGTAATCTATGGCTGTTTCTTGCGGTGCCAGGCCAATCATATCCCTCCCGCTAAAACCCTATTCCCCCAAATTATCAAATCCCTGCGCTCACCATCAGAGGATGAGCTGCAAAAGCAATACGAGTGGCAACCTCTCCCATTCTACCCCGCAGAGAAAGCTCCCAATTTTGCTGTTCGATGTGATGGACACCATTGTCCGCGATCCCTTCTACGAGGACATCCCTGCTTTCTTCGGGTACACTTCGATTCTTCTTCTTCGTTTTCTTTCCTTTTGTATCCGGTTCATAGATTGATTGGGTTGGATAAGCTGTCCATTCCTGCTGGGCTTTGCTTTATGTGTATCTCTCTTAACATATAATGATGGTGGCCATAATTTTGCTGTGCACAGAATGCCATTTAAGGATTTGATCGAATGTAAAGATCCAACTGCGTGGCTTGAGTTTGAGGAGGGATTGATTAGTGAGGTATCCCTAATTGGCGACTTTTTTTCTGCAAATTACAGTTCTGAGCTGTTATTCATGAATCATGATGTATGAGGATGATATGAATGCTTATTAGCATTAGACCCTTCCCTGGTAAAAGTAAAAACTGCTCAGATACCCACTCTAGTGGTTTTGTTGGCATAAGTTCGGTTTTGGTGTTCTCTGCCCATCATCTTGGCTTCAAGTCTAGTGAATCAGCTTTTTTTTTGTTTTTTTTTTCCTTATGCTGCATCTTTTGGAAGAGAAATGATTCCTTTCTGTTCATCCCTTTCTTCCTCATGACTTTCTGGGACAATATATCATGTGAACCAAATGATTGTCTGCTCCTTCTAGCTCAATGAGATGACTCTGATATCTACCTATTATTCTCCTTAGTTTTACAAAACCATGGCAATGATTTAGTTGGTGGTGGCTTTCAGCTTCTCTTGCTACTTTACTTGAATACATGGCATGTTTAAAAGAAATATGCTTTGCACAGTTTTCTTATTTACTGAAACCGTGAACACGTAGATTCTGTAACATCGTATTGTGAAGGGAATTATATGCGTTACTTGCATTTATTTTCTAAATGCATGTTTGTCCATGTTACTTCAGGATGAGTTAGCCAGGAAATTCTTTAAGGATGAAAGGCAGTTTGATCTGGAAGGTGGGCTATTTATTGGTGTTAATATGACATTCATTTTATATTCATTTGGTTGATTTGGGTACTGGCTAGATGGATGGTTTTTTTGGATAAAAGGAGGATCCACCTTGACTTCGTAACTGCTAGTGGACTGGAATCAAACTGTGATGTTTATTCAGTCTTTCTTCACTGAACTTAATTTATGATCAGAATAAATTCTAATATTTGCTTCTTTTCTTGAAGTTATTTTCAATGCTATGTATTGCTGTTGTGTTGATCTTTAAATGGGGGAGTGTTATTTGCTTTATCAGGGCTCAAAAGCTGCATGAAAAGAGGATATGCATATCTAGAGGGCATGGAAGAAATGCTCAATGAGTTGAAACACAGCAGCTATGAAATACATGCCTTCACAAATTATCCTATCTGGTGAGTAGTTGTGCATTTGTAGTCATTCTTCTGTCCGCTGTGTGTAGACTGACTGATCCAGTATGTAAATTCTTTTTCAGGTATGAGATGATTGAGGAGAAGTTAAAGCTTTCATCATACTTACATTGGACATTTTGTTCCTTTATTATTGGTATATTTTGTACTTGACTGTAACATTCTTTGTTTGACATATCCTCACATTTGTCTTGTTGTCTACTCACATTCCCTGTTAGCTAATTCAGAAGATTTTGTTTGGTTTATGAAATGAATTGATCTTAATATGTCTACTTGTATAAGAAGGGATATCCAACCTGCATGTGATACTATTATAACTGTTTATTAGTTACTTTGATTTCTTTTCATTGTATATTAGGCTGCTAAAAATTAAATGCATTGATATGACTATCTTGTTCAAAAACATAATTCAAGTTATTTCTATCAGTCGTAAGCCATTGTGCTCACTTTGGGACTTTTTGTATGCTACAAGTTGCGCTACTATTTGAGGATAGACCAATAGAAAACGTTGAATGTCAAGGTGTTATTATATTATCCACTACTGGTTTGGTTGCTAAGTTGGTTCATTTATGTATATGATCATAATCTGTGCGTTATCTCTTGCTGATAAAGATGTATTTAAGTTATTTCTCAGAAGATACATCCAATTTCTGAACTCCAATATTGTTCTAGAATGTGCATGATTCATTTGAGATTGAGTGCTTACATGCCTGTCTTTGTTTTGGCTGGAAAACACAGGAAAAAGGAAACCAGACCCTGACTTCTACAAGAAGGTCTTCCAGCAACTAGGAGTTGATCCAGGGAATTGTGTATTCATTGATGACAGGTTATTGCTAAATCTCATTCACCTGAATCTCTGCACAGTTATTGTTTCTATGAAGCTTACAATAAAGCTATTTTTACAGTATTAGCACTATATCCTGGATCTGCTTGAAAACTCAGTATGTGATTTTCAATATTAAGTTTGGCTTATATATGGCGGTTGAGCTGTTGCTTACATATTTTCTCTAAGATCCTTTAGTGAAGATGAATTTAAAATTAACTGAGTTGGTTGGAACCCGAAGGGACTCTCTTTAAGGGGCTCAGAACATGAGAGTTTTCTGTGCAATATAATTTTGAAACGGAAACGCTTTTTTTAACCTGTTCTCTATCAGTTTGGCCATATTATTCGATGTGTTCATACAAATTTTTGCAATGGCATTATGTTTATTCTTTTGTGTTTTAATTTTCATTGCTTCTGCTTGTAGGATGAAAAACGTTGAAGCAGCAATTAGCGTTGGCATGAATGGCTTACAGTTTAAAAATGCAGCTATATTGCGCCAAGATCTCTGTGCTCTAGGGGTTGATGTTTCTAGGCGTGAAGTAAAACAGTGAAATGTTTGTTGCCTAACCTCTTCATTGTCAGTTACTAAGGTGCCAGTTCACCCAATTATATCTTGAAATAAATGAGAGCTGCTGTAATCTTTTTTCTTCCAAAGCTTTTGGCTTAGTAACTGACAATGTTGGCAATGAAATATTTAAGAACTGAATGCTATTTCTTGGAGATAGGCTAGGAGGATCAGACAGGGAAGAGCTGAAGTCTCTTGATGGTCTCTAATGACTTTCGGAACTGAAGATTTAACAGGGTTTCTTGTGGAGGAAGCATTCGTTCCGCTAATGATCATGCTTTACAATTGAAAGAGCCTGTTGTGATCAGTGATCAATCTGATTGACAGACATGAAGAACATTTCAGTACAAGCACTCCAGTAAGCTGCTGTAGTTTGTCCTTTTAGTGTCAATACTTGTCGCCTATAGCTATTGATCTGCACGTCATGCTATGTAACACATTCTTCCAGACGAATCATTCTTATTTCAGCCTACAAAGAACTTGTTTCGGAAAAATCATTCCTATTTCATCGAGTGGTTGTGTACAAAGAACATATTTTTGTAGTAATCTTGAATGCTTACTGCTGTATCTATATTGAAAAAGCATTGCTGGAAACTCTTGTCAAATTGGTCTCAGGTCCTTTTGGTTGCTCTTTTTGGTGAGGAACAGAAATAACTGATCAATCCTTCATGGGATGTTTGGTGGTCAGTTTTTGAAGTTTTTCGCTCCACCCAAAGCTGAGATCAACTCTTACTTTGTTTCCTTTGGGAGGTAACAAACCTTTAGCACCCATCGCCCACCTTCCCTACAGACTTCCAACTCCCCGACTTTCGGACTCGGCCATGGCATTGGTGCGGAACTCCCTGACGAGGATAAATAGCAGGGGGCAGAAACATCTTGTGGGTGGTGGTGGCCCACAGTGCTGGAAGTTGCGAACACAGCATTACTTCCTAATGACTCACGACGAGGTCTTGAACCAGAGGTGCAAGCATAGGAGTTGTTGCCAGTGATGGCTTTTCCAGTGTTCTAAAAATCGGTCTAGGCGTCCGCCTAGGCGGGGACTAGGCCCTAGGCGGTTGGTTGGGCGGTTAAGTGGGCTAAGCGAGCATCTAGGCGGTCTAGGAGGGTGCCTAGGCGGTGTAGGCGGGCGCCTAGGTCGTGTAGGCGGTCTAAGCGGGGGTCTAGGCGGTCTAGGTGGGGGCCTAAGCGGTTAGACTAGTTAGTTAGGTGGTCTAGGCGGGCTAGGCGGCCTCCTAGGTGGGTTGGACGGGTCTAAGTTGAGGCTAGACGGGGCTCGAGTAGCCAATTTATACATAAATATGAAGACGAGATTGTTCTTTTTTTATATTCTCACCAAATAAGAATAATAATCTTATATTTCCAATAACTTACAAATCCGCCTAGGCGGACACCGCCCAACTTCCGCCTAACGTTTTTTAGAACACTGGGCTTTTCGAGCAGGTGCCAAGAGCTTGCGACGATGGACGTGGACTTTGGACAGGAACACGCTGACAGATGCAGTGCTTTGGCATGCGCCTTCCATCTGTGGGCACCGATGAAGAAGATGGTATGAGGTGGCAAGAAGAAAATCGGAAGAGCAGAAGCAATGGGAAATTGAGGATTTTGGGTATGTATTTTTCTCAATCTGTTTCTCCTTGATGTAATCCAAACAAATTTGGGATATGACTTCCGTTTTAGTTTCGCTTACAACAACTAAACGAGACCTCAATCTGTTTGATTTGGGCATTTCAGAATATCACCGCCTGTTTTTTTACTGGCTATGTATGGAGATGACAAATGGTTGATATATCCGGGTAAGTGTTTCTCCCTCGAAATCATGCTTTGACATCATTAGTTCATTGAACTAAGAGCTTATAGATCATTATCTAACAGTTATTAAGACTAGAAATATGAAATCTGCATTTACAGCTTAATTCGAAGACAAAAAATTCCACTTGGTGCGTTACAATCGGCCACCAAATAATAGTCTTTCCCACACAATATTATGTACTAACCCGGAAAGTTCAACTTGCTGAGAATGATTGATAAGGCTGAGTTCACATTGCTGAATATGATTACCAAATGAGGCAACTTGCACAGCCCTGCACAGAGACCCACCATCCTTTGTACGATAGTGTCAAATTGTTGAACGCGGTTTGAACTTTCAACCAAGGAATACTGACCATAACTGTAATCTATCTACCAAAACATGAACCATCACCTACCAACTTACTCCTAAACTGGCCTCAATCTTCAAAGTTCCCGTTTCTTCTCACTAGCTTGATTTTATCTCTCTTGATCGGATATGTATGTAGTAAGATCATCATTGAGGTCGAGAAACAAGGCGATGCTTTGACTACCCTTCGACTCTGAGTTGAGAGGTATGATCTCAAAAACAATGAAGCTGCCTGTCATATTATTATGCCTAGTACACCTGTTTTGTACAGCCCAGTTCAAAGCAGAAGCTGCTGAGTTAGCTTATACACCCATTATTGCAAGGCCTGGTTGCAAGGATAAATGCGGAAACATGAGCATCCCTTTCCCTTGGGGCATAGGAGCTAACTGCTTCTTGGACTCGTGGTTTGAGATCGAATGCAAGCCGTCTCCCCATCCTAAGCCTTTCTTATCCAAATTCAATATTGAGCTACTGGAAATTGGGCTAACTGACTTCCAAGCTGTAAAAGTGCGCGCACCAGCCTTGAACGTCTGCGGATTCTGTGTACGAGGCGAAGGGTATACATACACTTGCCAACCAAAAGATCGTCTGACATTCTTCACCAGTACTACTGCAGTTATTGGTATGTATTTTTCTCAAGAGTCTTTAGCATTTCCACAAAGATCAGATGCATTGACTTCTCTGATTCACTACTTTGTTAGACATAGTTGCATTACTCCCTTTTTCAGTGAACTTAGAGTTATTGAATCTAAGGCTTACACAACCTTGATCTTTGATCAGTTTATATAGCTCTCAGCCTTGCACTTGCGCCATTGCTCCTAGTGTTCGGCTGTCGTTGGCTATACTATATCACCAAAAGGAGAAGGAAAGCAGAGAAGAGGGTGAAGTTTTTCAAACTGATGTTGCAAAGACACCAGTCATCTAACACTGGTGCTGTTGAAAGTACAAAGCTATTCACCCACAGAGAGTTGGACAAAGCCACAGAGCACTTCAATGAAAACCGCATACTTGGTAAAGGTGGCCAAGGCACCGTCTACAAAGGCATGCTGACTGATGGAAGAATTGTTGCTGTCAAGAAATCCAAGCTCATGGATGAAACCCAAATGGAGCAATTTATCAATGAGGTCGTTATTTTGTCCCAAACCAATCACAGAAATGTGGTCAAGCTGTTTGGATGTTGCCTAGAGACAGAGGTTCCACTACTTGCTTATGAGTTCATTTCTAGTGGAACACTTCATCAACATATTCATGGCCCTGGTGAAGACGTTCGCCTGAGTTGGGCGACACGCTTAAAGATTGCTGCGGATTCAGCAGGAGCTATCGCATATCTACACTCTTATTCATCCACTCCTATATATCATAGAGATATCAAGTCTTCCAACATACTGTTGGATGAAAAGTACAGAGCGAAAGTTTCCGATTTTGGATCTTCAAAGACCGTTGAGCTTGATCAGACACACTTGACCACCCTGGTACAAGGTACATTCGGGTATCTAGACCCAGAATACTTTGAGAGCGGCATGTTTACTGAGAAGAGTGATGTTTATAGTTTCGGGGTTGTCTTGTTGGAGCTTCTGACTAGCATGAAGCCGATCTATAGGATTGATACAATGGAACAAAAAAGCTTGGTGATGGAGTTTTTGCTACATATACGAAACTCTAGCTTGTCCAGCATATTGGACCCTGAGGTTGTGAAAGAGGCCAAGGAGGAGGAAATCACAGCGTTCGTTCATCTAGCGAAACGTTGCTTAAATGGGAGCGGAAGATCAAGGCCTACAATGAAAGAAGTGGCAATGACATTGGAGATGATCATCCAATCGTCAGCTGAAACGAATACTCGGGACGAGCAGGCTTACCGTGATGAAGGATTTGATGAGATTGTAATGCACGAGCCAAGCGATGCCGAGCTCACCTCAAGCACAATTCATGGTGGTGCTGCTAGTTCCTTGTACATTGATGTGGAGCCTTTATTGCGTGACACTATATGAATGTACAATACTGCATAAAGATCATGCAAGTTAAGATTTGTGCAATGCTAACTCAAATTGGCGGCTGTGTGATGAAGTTTTGGTTGATGTAGTTTGACATTTTGTGTAATGATCATGTCAGGGCGCGGAGTACAAACTTTGGAACTGCTATTAGGCTGTAAAAGGAAATCGTGATGCAATCGTCACTTTTCAGATATGTGAGGTCTTACAACTACGGATTCTTTTCATGCTGATAATTCCAACTAGATAGACCTCTCAAACGGGTAGATTTGGTCGGGTTCAGGTTCCGGTTTTTCGGATTCGGGTTGAGTGTAAATTTGGGTCAAGTCATTGGGGTCATGAGTCTCATGATTGATTATCGTGTGGGTTCGAATTGATGATGTTGGTCAATGAGTCAAGAATGTCAAGTTTGTTTTTTAATAATTATTAAAATAATGATATGATTAAATAATGAGGGTGGTTCACATGAAAATATGCCTTAAGATATAAACTGTAAATACATTACAACCGTTAGATTCTTCGAATCTACGGTTGAGATTAATCTAGAAACTTAGATATGAAAATCAGGCTTTAAAATGGGAAGGTGGCAATTTTGCAAATATAGAAAACATTAAGGGTAAAATCGTCAAAAACGGAAAAGAAAGGCAATCAGCCATAGAGAAGGGCGACGCCATTTGAACGCGATTTTCACACAATGCGATTTGTAAAGAAGGGTGATTTTCACAAGGCGATTTGCGATTCGAACGATTCGAGAGAAGGGCGATTTGAGCGGTGATGGGGAAGAAAAGCAATCGGAGGAAGCAATCGGAAGAAGCCATAGAATCGATCGGTGAAGGTAATCGCCGGTTTATAGAGTTTCATTTTGCTGTGTTTGTTCCCCGTGTTCTAGTCTGTAATGGTGTTTCGTCTATGCTTCCGATTTGTGGTTCTCTATGCTTCCGATTATGTGTTTGATTGCTTTTGATTTGAGTAATGGTGTTTCGTCTTTGATCATGGGTTTACTAAAGTGATCTTGTGGTTGAGTGACGATTTTTCATGTGTTGGAATGCTGTAGATCTTAATTTGACGCTTGCTGTTGTTGCTAAGACCTTTATCTGCATGATGTGAGGATAATTACTAACACTCCAAACTCTTTACTCCCTTTTATCTGAAAAAAAATGAACTTAAATAGGTGATAATTAAGCTTATTGCTGTTTGTTGGGGTGGAAAATTCCAGGAGCTTATTGCTTTATCTAAAGGCCTGTTCTGACTTGGCTTCTGATTTTGCATTTATGTGCATTCCGAGTCTAATTGATCAACCATAGTGTTCTGAGGAATTTGGTTTCATGGAATTTTTGATGCTTTGTATGATTGTTTGATCTGTGTAAGGTAAGGATTTTGGTATGGTAGTGTGTTTGTGAGTTGTGACTAGTGAATACTGAGGCAATACTGAAAATAAGTTGGGATTTTGAATCTTGATAGTATGTGTTTGCTGCAGATATGGTTATCTTTTGTGGTTTGACTGGTTTTTGTGGTTTTTGTGTGATCTTGCTACACATGGACGCAGATGTAGTAGTCTCCTGAAGCTTGATATACTGCTTACAGAATCTGAGAGACCATTGATGGAAATTCCAACTATGATCTTCCCTTTCAATTGCTTTGCATACTTGACTAATTTTGCATCAGCATACTTGGCATATGAGAATATTAAAATGGACATAGTTGCTATTGTTATCGAACTTGCCTTTAGGTGGTTTATCCTGTTATGTGTCCTGGTACTCCTAGGTGGTGTAAGATAAAAAGTTGTGGTGTTTATATTAGAGGTCTGCTATATAATCTCAAGATGGTTGTTATATTACATTTTTTATGGTTCACGTATGCTTGTTTTAATAATTAGCAAAGTAATAGATACAATAAGTAATTAATAGGTTGGCAATGGAATGTAAAGATCAACGGTCCCCTTTCAATTTTTGTTTAAGAAGTTTGTTATGGGCTTTGTTTTTTTTTTTTTGATCTAATTGTTATGGGCTTTGTAGTTGATTGCTCTGGTAAGCCAACAGTTAAGTTTAGTTCGTATTGGGAATGTGATTCTCCAAGCAAATTGTGGTAAAGGAACGGTGCTTTCTCTATTTTCTATCAGATATTGCTCCACATGATAGCTTATGGGTCTCATGATGATGTTTGTTGTTAATTTCTTGGTATATAAACTTCTTTTATGGTCTTTTCGTCTTTTTCTTGCAATGCTATGAGTAGAATCACAATTCATAGTAATCTTGTTGGTCTTCTGGATCTTCACTATATTCCAGCTGGGGTTTACCTATCATGTTCACATATTTACCTATCACCTGCATAAACCTTACTACACGTTCGCATATTTACCTATCATGTTCACATATTTTATGCATTTGTTCACTAATAAATTGGTAATGTTTCAGATTAAGCATGTTCACATATTTGTCTTATTTGTTCACGTGTTTTACTAAGATGTTCACATATTTGTTTCCTGTGTTAAAAAATGATGATTCTGTCTTCTTCTTTTTTAATGTTTGGTGAATATTATTTGATTATCATATATGTTTTTTTATGATCAGGGGAAGAAATCGCTTCTTCACAAAACAGAAAAGGAAAATGGAAATGAGGGAAGAAGTTGATAAAGAGAAGAAATCAATGGATAGACATTAGCTACTAGAAGATGGATAAAATAGAAAGTTGATGTGATCCAGAACGTATTATGAAGTTAATGTAAAAGTGACTACATATTTGGTGGTGTTTGTTTACTTATATTTTAGAGATGGAAACGATATTTTGTAAATAGTTAAGGTTCACATTATGACTTTGATTATGTTCACGTATTTTAGATGTGCGTTCACAGATTTGAGTATAATGTTCACGTATTTGAGTATCATGTTCACGTATTTTAGATGTGCGTTCAGTATCATTTTCACGTATTTTAGATATGGGTTCACATATTGGAGTACAATGTTCACGTATTTGAGTATTATGTCCATGTATTTAGATGTACGTTCAAATATTTGAGTATAATGTTCACGTATTTGAGTATCTTGTTCACGTATTTGAGATGCACGTTCAAATATTTGAGTATAATGTTCACGTATACCAAACATTCACATATTTGAGTATAATGTTCACGTATTTGTAGATGTAAATTCACATATCTAAGTATAATGTTCACGTATTTTAGTATCGTGTTCACGTATTTTTGATGTACGTTCACGTATGAAGTAGTTGTGTTCACGTATTTTAGATGTACGTTCACATATGAAGTACTTGTGTTCATGTATTTTAGATGTATGTTCAGATTAATGTTGTCAGATTTCTACAGCCAACGGAACAAAAATTACCATTCATGACATAGCTAAGCATCATATATTCATTTGACATTAAAAAAAGCATCATATATTCATATGACCAGAATTCAAAAGTTGCTTGGTCATCATTTTCATGAAGGCATCAAGCTGATCTCAATCTCATTATAAACTGAAAATAAATACTCCGTAGTAGAAAAGGATCTTGTAGCTCATATGAAACCGAAAAATCAATCGAGTTTAAACTTGTCCCGGATGTTGTAGGTCACGAACATCAATAGCCAAGCATCAGCTCAGTCTCCAGGTCCGGTGGCTTCTCAGCTAATAATCAATTAAGACAGACCATGTGCTTCTTCTTCAAATCTTCACCATCACCAGCAGGTTACTTTTCCACAACCCTCAAAGGCTTTGAGAATAGTTTTTGTGAAATAACCTAGACTCATTTGGTGAAGAGCTGGCATCAAACAAGTCAAGGTACTCTGCATATTGGAATGGAAACAAATCAAGGTACTCTTCACCATCATCGTGGACATCGATGTCGTCTTTGGTAAAGTTAGGCCAAATGTCCAGCTCAATCACCCTGACTCCTCCCTCCCTCCAAACTCCATAATCCTCGGCCTCGCCGTCGCCGACCTCAACTGCTGCCTCCTCGCCGCCGTAGCCTCCCCCGACTCCAACCTCCTCGCCGCCTACGACCTCCGCTCCCTCTCCCCTCTCCTCGTCTCCCGCCTCCCTCTAGTCACCTCCTCCTCCGACACCGCCAACAACGTAGTCGACTTCGACGGCAACGCCTTCGTCACCAACTCCGGCGGAAATGCGATCTGGAAGGTCGATTCGGCCAGATCGGCCTCGGTCTTCTCTAGATCCACGCTTTTCGCGGAAATGGAACCGCTAAATCGATGATTTACAATCATCGTTGCCGGAATCCCTTCGACGGAGAGCACGGAACCGTTCCGCTTCTCCTCCGCACCTCCGGCGTCGGAAATCGCCGTAATGTCAGGCAACAACGCCGACACACGGCGGTAGCTCGAAATAGTCCTCTTCCGCCCGGCGCCGCCTTGAAACGCGCGCTTACGGCGAGGCGAGAGGCTGTCGGCGTCCTCCCCTTCCCGGTCGCGCATGCCTATGTTCGATTGAAGAAGGAAGGGCAGTAGGGAGATCGGAGGTTTTGGGGAGACGCAAATAGAATGCCAGAAAGACTATTTTGCCCCCGTATGTACTAAAATTTGAGGGGGGACCGTGCGTAATCCTAACCATTCATCTAAACAATCTAATGGCTGTAATTAATTTACAGTTTACAACTTAGGAGGAATTTTTATTTGAACCAAGGCCTTAAATAATACTCCCTCCATTTGGTTATATTTGATGTTTTAGTCTATTGTACTTGTTAAGAAATATTTGATGTTCTACAATTTTATGTACATATTTTTCCAAATTTACTCTTTATAAATTTATCATCAGGTTCTCTACATAAACTACTACTAGGATAGAATAAGGAAAGATTTATTTAGAGTTTTAATAAGAATAACTATAGCACATGATTTTTCTTATCAAGAAAGAGATTCGGTATATATATATATATATATATCTCGAGATTGAAAATATTAATATCGTAATTTAATCAAGTTAGTTAAAAGTTGTTATAGAATAAAAAATTATATTTATTTCAAAATTTAAATTTGATCAATACATAAAAATGAGTATACCATATTTAAAATTTATTATTGTAAAAAAAGATTAACTAATTAGTATAGAATATAGTTTTTATTAATATTATAGAATATAAAAAAAATAAGAAAAGCTGAATAGATGTTGTGAGAAGAGATGAGTAGTTATATTTTCAAAAAAGTGGTGGTGGGTAATTTTTTTTATTTATAAAAAAAATTAAAAACACATATTAATTGGAGGGTGTGCCAAGCGGCTCATTCTTTTGTGAAGGCATCGCTTCACAAATTATATATAGAGAAATTTAATAGATCGAGGTAATTAATTAATTTTATAGTCTTTCTTAATTTCAGGTTGGAATCCTAAAACATCAAATATAATCAAATAGAGGGAGTAGAATTTAATAAAAAATATTACGTTTTAGTCTTATAATAAAATATATCATAATTTATAATAATTTTTTATTCTGCATATATATAATAAATCTGGCAACCCAATGAGTGGGGTCGGGTTTGAGTTTCAACCCAATCAATTTGGGGTTAATTTAGTTGTGGTATTTTTCAAATTTAGGGTCTAAATTTTTAGGTTTGAACCTACAAATTTCGAGTCATCTTTTCGGATTGGGTTGCGTTTTGACAACCCTACAACTAGACACGACTTCCTCTCCTCTCTAATCTGTCGAGCATCCTCAATTAGATGGGATAAGAGGAAAAAGTCCGGTTTTATAATTTGAAAAACGATGAATCACAGTGGGCGGAGCCGGGCAAATTATTCCATGTAGCAATCCTCAAGAAATCCTTTGTTGTGTTTTGTGAATTTCGATTGGCCTTATCAAGAGATTTTTTTTTCGTCTCTCTTTTTCTTTCATTTTAAATACATGTCATCGCCATCTCCATGATTAGTAAGTACGAACTATTTTTCGCAAGCTAGTCTCACCCTTGCTTAACCTTGATGCTTAAATTGACAAAACAACTCTTTTGACTTAGGCATCGAGGATATATAGATTAAGGTAACAACACCCCTTTTGTCCATTATTTTGCAGCTTCTAGGTTAAGAAGACGAGTAAGGAGGAGAAGATGAGAAAGACAACAACAAGGAGCATTGATAGAAGGAAGCGAGCAAAGATAATCGTGCTCACAAAGAGGGTCGATCCCATGGTGCCTACATGCGTAGTGACCCCCACTCAAAATCGGGTGTCGCACCAACAAGGCCGTCGTTCAACAACAACTAAGCGAGATGTCAGAAGCTAAAGAGGATGAGGTTGCACTCATGCGCGCTAACACTAGTGGCAAGCAAATCATCACCAACATCATATCACCCAAACAAACTAAGCCTTCATCCGGGATGCCAAGGAACTAATCTGCACCAAACACCGTCCCTTCTCTGTAACGTTGACGCCTTCAACATGCAAGCATACCAAGAGTGCCAAATGTTGGGACGCTGTTGACGGGTAAATTTTCATATATTATGATCGATCAAAAATATAAGGATCATAATATATATATATATATATATATATACACGTGTGTATGTGAATGGTGTACATTTTTAATTTGCACCCAAGGCTAGTTAATTAAAACTCTACATGATCAAGGTTAATTCTTCATGCAAAGCTTGATTATGTATAATAAATTAATTAAGGCAGAATACATATACAGACCCCTGTACTTGAACGTTTTTTCCTATCAGCCCCCCCACTTTAAAATGTGCAATTAAACCCTCGTACTACCCTTTTTTTTCCTATTGAGTACAAATGGAAGTCGGACCCAATACGTGATACACACGCACGCCAGCTGTCTGCCATGTATTTAAAAAAAAATGACATGTAATACCAATTGCTCCTCCACCTAAGCAAAAATTGCCACATAAGTTGCCATGTAATTTACCCCTTCTTATCTTTTTTTTTTTTTTTTTGTCAAGTACCCCTTTCTATCCTTTTTCCTATACTTTTCTGGGTTTCGTATACTCCGTCGTCGATCCAATTCGCCGCTGGGAGCTCAATCCGCTGGTGACTCCACCCTGGTCGGCCTCCTCCTCGCCCCCTCCTCCGCTCCCCATCGACAAGGCGGCCGCTGCCGACGAGGCCTGCGAAGGCGAGACCGAAGAGGCCAAAGACGAGGCAGCGGACAACCTCCTGGGGCCGACGAATTGGCCGAGGGCGTGCAGGGGCTTGAAGATGTTGGTGAAGACGACACGGAAGAGATTGACCAAGGGAGAGCGGGACTTATCGGAGGAGGAGGAGGCCGAGGAGGACTCGTCGTCGGAGATGACACAATCCACGCGGACGACGACGTTCTCGACCGGAGGGACGAGGGAGTGGAACCTCCTACAGACAACGCTGCAGCGGCCGAGGGCCTTGACGTCGCCGATCTTGTTGAAGACCAGGATGAGGAGGGAGTCCGGCAACCGGTCGAAGAGGTCGAATCCAAGCTCGGTTTCAGGAGCGGCGGCCGACGACGGTTCGGGGTAGATTCTGGCGGTCGAATCCCTAAACTCGGCAAATTTGCGGAGCTCCTTTCGCGGTGTAAACCCTAGAAACGGAGGATAGGCGGTAATTGAGGAATTGGTGAGATGAGGTTGAAATTGGAGGTAGATCGGGGGGAGAAGCGACCATCATCCACACTCCACAGAGAAGATGGAGAGAGTGGTGGAGGAGGAACAAATCTGGCAGCTCATTTTTCCCCCTTTTTTTTTCTTTTCCTTTTCCTTTTTTTATTTTCTGTAGCTCATTTTTCCTTTTTTTTATTCTCAAAAACAAAACACTCGCAGGGAAGGATGTCTACCGAACACGCGCTTGCCACGTTTGATACAAGTGTTCAATAGGCAAAAATTGGCATAGTACAGGGGTCTAATTGAACAATTTCAAGTAGGGGGGGCTGATAGGAAAAAACGTTCAAGTACAGGGGTCTGTATATGTATTCTGCCAATTAATTAATCTAGTGGCATACACATACGGCATGTAAAGTCTTGTATGTATACTCTTCATGCATTCAATCAAAAAGAATGTTTAAAGCCATACAAAATAAAATCTAAAAGAAAAGAAAATAAAATAAAGCTCCATGTGCATGTGCAAGTACACGTTACTGCCTGCACAAAAAGATGTCAATGTCAATCAATTGGTGAGTGGCCCTTGTCACTGCAATTGATTAGTGCATAAAAGAAACGCCTCAGCCTTTTATTCCCGTACGTTACTAGCTAATTACTGGGCTAATTACTGGTTGAGTTTATTAGTGCTAATTACAATAGCATTCCTTGGGCTGAAAGCTATAATCAGTATAAACGGGGAGAAAGAAGTAGATTTAGGGGCTATTCAAAAATCAGAAAGGAAAAGCAGAGCATTGGGAACGTCAAAGAAGAGAAAAAAAAAAAGTCTTTGCACTTTCAATCCAGCCAAGAAAACGAATCCAGAGTAAGTATTCTTCCCTTGTTATTATCTTTTCAACATGTTAACTAATCATTTTGTGGATCTTTTTTCCTTCTAAGGTATATGGAAGATATGATTCAAAACATGATCGATACAAGATGACGTGTTGGAAGAACAAAATCGAAGCAAACAATTCCGTTTGGGTACGTGATATATTGTAGGTCGAGATTAAACGATACCAAAAGTTTCTTTTTAGAAACAAGAGGTTTTGTAAGTCAAGACCAAACGAAACAAAACGTTCCTATCTAGAAACGGGATGTTTCAAACATTAAAAATCAATCGATACAAAACGTCTCTTTTAGAGACGGAATGTTTTGTCAAAAATCAATAGATACAAAACGCCTCTTTTTAGAGGCGGGATGTTTCTTGAAAATCTATTCGAAACGAAGCGTTCCTCATGTTAAAACACGATGTATCGATAAATCGAAACAAAGTGTTTTCATTGTGGAACGAAACGTTTCTCGGAAAAGATAACTATGCACAACAAAAAAAAAGGTGCAACTATTCTTGAAATCTCGTTAAAAAATAACACGAGGGAAGAATGTCAGAATTTTACCTTCTCGGATTTGGACCCGGGTTTGAATTTGGACGGGGATTTCGAACCCACAACGGAGCTAGTTACCATGATCGGTGACTTAAACCTACCAATAAAAAAATGAAAGAAATTAAATTGTACACCCAACATTGATATATACATATATGGGTGTAGCCCCGTTTTAAAAAAAAACATGATCTGCCTTCGGGCATTTAGTCAAAACGGTTAAGCCTCGAAGGGTAGTACCCAGAGGTCACCGGTTCGACTCTCATGGGCAGTGCCCTCAACCAAAAAAAAAAAAAAACATGATCTGCATATACATACAAGTCACTCATATTATATGACAAAATAAAACATATATATGGGGGGAAGACTTGAGGGTTGTGTCATATACGTACAACTATGCAGTGGAGGTTTCAACTTAAGCCAAATTAAGGGGTAACCACGGACTCAATCAGCTTCGATCGAGAGTTGGTATTATACCTAGCACATGCAAATCAGTGAGATCATTAACCTCTTAAAGATAAAAAAATATATAGTGTGTACGTGAATGTATGGAGACTTGAAGGACTTCTCAAATTGTACAATCACATATGCATAGTACCGTACATGAAGTTCTGTAGCAATAGTAAGGAAAAGTAAGACTTACTGTTGGAGAAGAAAAGTGAGGGGATTTGATCAAGGAAGATAAGTAAAGTGGGGCTTATATAGTAGCCATACCGCCCATACGTATCATTGTTTCCTAGATAAAAAATCATGGCTTGTTGATGTACATATAAACAAATATATATGTATATTCCTCATCCCTTAAATATGGAATAAGATCAATGAGCCATATTGAGAGTACAAATGTAATAACCGCTATTTATAAATGTAATAACCGCTATTTTTATAAATAAGAGAAATAAAGTTTTCTTAAAATCCTTATTTGTACAACGATCAAAATGTCGTCAATAGTAAATTCCTCGCTCATTTAAGCGTAAAACTCGTTCAAATTCAATTATGGAAAAACGAGCCTTGATATTAAATTATTATTTTGAAATAAATTATTCAAGAATATAAGAAGATTGAATTAAGAAAAAGAAATTTAATGAAAAAGAAAATAATTAACAGACGAGTAACAGATACAATAATCGGGTAGTTATTTCTTTTATTAATTAAAAACCAACCTATTAATAGCCCTAAATAAAAAGGGAAATTAAGGGAAGCAATTAGGACTCGAACCCCAACCTTTCCGACCCCTTTCCTTTCTTTTACCAGTTGAACTGCGGGAGTTCGTTGTTGAGATTGGAACGCAGCCGTTTTTTTTGGAAAGCCTGAAAGAAGATTAGATCAAAATTCTGCCATTCAATGGGTGTTTGCCAGCAAATCGATCTTCTGAACAGAGGAAATCAGCTGAAAAATCTTGCCATCATTACACCACGTTTATAATATATATATATATATACATATGGGGTAGTTTGTCTGATTCAAACTAGCAACCCCCTTCACGTTCTGTTCACACTTGCACCGAGACCCCCCCGTTCACTTCGGTTCGCCTCTTCCGCCTCCTCGTTCGTCATCACCATCGCGACAAGCCGTCACCATCGCAGCTAGACGTCGTCGTCGGTTCCTGCTCGTCATCGCCGCCAGCCATCAGTCGCCATTCTGCCGACTTCCCGACCGCTGTCGCCACCCCTGTGCCAGCTCGTTCTCTGGCCAACGTCGCTCCTGCCATCAACCGCGCGCCGCCCTGCCCGCAGCCGACGTCGCCGATCGCTGCCCTGTTCCAGCTTGACCTCTCCCGCCTCCGCTGCCTCCGGTGTTCCGCCCTGCCGTTCGTCGCCGTCCACTTCCAACCGCCTCTGCCCACCGCCTGCTCGCCGCCATCGCCTCTGCCCGCCACCGAGTCGCCGCCGCCGGTGGTCGTTCGTGGGTGTCGTGTTGTTGCCGGCCATTGTTGTCGTTGTTGTGTGTTGTGTTGTTCGGCCAAGCTACGTAGAAACAGAGCAGGGGTAAGGAAAGTACCCTCCGTTTCGTTATATATTGTTAATGGATCGGACTTCTATTTTTGGGTTGATCTATACGCGTAAGTATAGGTTTTAATTTACTCAATAAATAAAGCCCATCGAGTTAGCGACTAAAATCCGAAGATTCTAGCAATTAAATGGACTGCCAATGGTAGAGTTGGGTACTAATAAAAATAGGATTATTCCTAAGAAAAATTTGAAAAGGGCCTTAATAAAATTATTATTAAGAGGTAAAATGGTAACTAAGTTGTAATTAGAAAATCAACTAAATATCTATTTATTTAAATTACTTTTATGGTGGAATATTAAGTTGTTAATATTAAAGTTTTAAGATCATTTTATAAAGGATATAAGGTAATATTTTTGGTAATCGTTGAGTAATAATTATTCATCATCAACAAAAAAATAGTTAACTTCACTTCTCGGGACGTTACGAGATTTATATTAAAAGGAAATATTTTTCTTTATATCGAGAAGTAAATTAAATATTAATTTAATTTGTGTTCGCTCGTTTTAAAATCGCGCATAATTAGGTCGGGTCCCCGAATCGTCATAGAGCCGAGAAACAATTTCCGTAGGACGCAATCCTCGAAAATCCAAGGCAAGTGGTTTGGTTCTCTTCTTCACGACTTCGTACATGCAAGTGGATGGTTCTCTTTTCATATTCTCTATATATTCGATAATCGTTAATTTCTTTCCCATTATCATATCCATTTTTGTTGGGAACACCTTGTTTGCTAAATAAAATGAACTTAGGGTTATTTACTGTTTAGAAATAATGACCCCATTGTTACTTACATTATCGTACTACGCTAGCCCATGGACTTAGGACCGATGATTGTGGCCTCTGATTGTTTCAAGTCTCTTTTCGAGACTTTGCTATGGACTAGGATAGTCATTAGGGGTGAGAGACTTGTCTCTGCTACACCTCTTAAAAAGATGTATTAGGATGTACCTATACCCTAATACTGGGTCATGACTCTGCCTGCTCTACAAGCGTAGAGAGGTGACAACACCCTAGCTAGGTGTTAAGGACTCCGTCCTTCTTTGATGTGGCCCTTGACCCGTTTTGGGTTGCTGCATCTAAAAATCTATAACTGAATGCACTGTTTGGTCATTAATGAAAGATAAGTGCCTTATGCACAACAATTGATGAACGAAGGATGTATTGGGTGTGGCCCTTGACTCTTATGAGTTGCCACATCCGAAAAACCGTTAGAATAAAGTGTATTGTTGAAATTGAATTGTTTCTCGTAAATCTTGATGTGTATTAATAAGTTCCCAACAAAATCTTAATCATCTTTCCTTCCTAGGAATCACTTCCTTGTGATTTCCTATTCTTAAAAGAAAGCGTTATTCACCTCCCTTCGGATTCGTTCCTTTTACCTGAGTTATATTCGAAGGAAACCTCATCCTCTAAATTATATCACACTCTCATCTCAAAAGAACCCGATTCGTCGTGCATCGCTCAGTACCCTTTAGACCTTGATGCCGGCATACTTAGCCTTTTAAGAACCTAGTCACATTCTACCACTTGCTTAGTCTCGCGTTAGACTAATACCACTTTCTTTTCTTCCCGACATTGGTCGGCTGGTATTTCTTGCTTTTATGGAAATATCAGAAAGTAAAGACAGGTTTGCCGAAGACCCAAAGACGAAGACTCGAGGATTTAAAGGAAGGAAGATTTTCAAGAGGTTTCAAGTTATTTTAAACATTTTGGAATTTCCTATTTTGTTTTTGTGAAGAATCTTTTAACCGTCATTTTATTTCCGCTGCAAAACAATTTATATGTCTTCTTCACTCAAACATTGTTATTTTGTATCATTGATCATTGACTTCCAATCATGTATCGAACATTGGATCACTTTTGATGTAATATAAGTTCAATATGTTGTTTTCTATGAACCGAGCTATGTTACCAACCGCCTTGGGTGACTTTAGATGGAAAAATCTGAGGTCACTGGCATGTAATACCCTGGGGTTCAAAATAGGGGTGTTACAGTTATGGTATCAGAGCCGAACGTTTTGTTTTCAAACCAAAAACATTTCTCGTAAGACTCTTCTAAACTCAAAGCAGAATTTCTTTTCATCTTCTTGTAATAGAACTTAAGAAGGTGACTTTTATCAAAACTTCTTGTAACAGAATTCAAGGAGTTGATTTCTATCAAATCTTCTTGTATTGGAATTCAAGACGTTATCTTTTATTAAACTTCTTTTAAATAGATGTGATTTTTTTTACCCAAATACCATTCTTAAGGGAATTTTCAATTCATAAATCTCTTCTCTAATAACCTTAAACTCAAGTACTAATTGATTTTGAAGAAAATTCTAAGTTGATCTTATTCCTTAGTGATCTTCAATTCTCTTTTGTAAGTCAGACTAGGATATTTTCCTTCTCATAAGTTGAAGAAAATTTCAAGTCTTCAGGAAATCACTTGGAATTGTTTTTTATCACAAGTAAATAACGATTTTGAAATAAGGATCCCGTATTTCTATACCTGAAATATTTATAGGGAAATAACAAGATTGAAATTACTTTGTTGGAAATCGTTATAGATTCAAAATGATAAACTTAAAGGAGAGTTTCGTTAACAATCCTTACAGGGAAGTATTTCGAACTTTTGAAATCTTGAGAAGCATAACTCAAAGAATAGTCTCAATTATAAATTATGTATTTTGAAAATTTCAGTATTTGTTTAACCTCTCGTCAAGAATTATTTTCTTCGAAGAAATACAGAATTGATTTCTAAAGCTTCCTTCGAATCTTCGTCTTCGAATATAGGATTACGGAAATTCTATATAAGTGTCTGACTCTCCTTCCCCAATAAAAAAAATAGCGGCTGCAATGAGTTGTTCTTGTGAACCTTTACAGAACATGGTTTGCACAAGGCGTCAGACTATGGCTCAGAAGGAAGAGCTAGAAAGAGCTAAGGAGCTTAACGCTCGTTTCAAGTCGGTTGTTGAATTACTGTTAACCAAGTAGTAGTTATCTTATTATCGGTGAACTCCTATCCTTGTTTTATTTACGTAGCATCGTAATCCTTGTCGTGTTCCACTAAACGAAATTGTCTCAACCATCATCTTGTACTACTGGAGTGGTTGAGTCGATTATCAGATCGTTAAGTTTCTCGTATTTTGTAATCATCCTTCATAAGGAGTAACTATAAAGTGGCTTTAGTCTTTCTAAAGTACCTTGATAAATTGTTGACCTTTGACTCATTGGAAGTTGTGCTCATTCCTAGCCTTATATAAAGGCGAATTAATCAGAAACATTTATTATCCAACTATTTAGATGGTTAACACTCGAGGAACCAATAATTGAGTTCTTCCAATCTTCGTCTTCAAATATAGAATCACAGAGTATTCTGTATTAAGGTTCGCCTACCTTCCACTCTATAGAAGGCTACGATAAAGAGAAAAGCCTAGAGTCCCCCAGTCGACAATTGTCAAGAATGCCTCATAGGAAGAGTACCAAAGAATTATGAGATATATATCGGGATCGCAACTTGTAAGGACCCTTAGGAATCCTACACGTTTTCGGTTTAAGCTTTGTTGGCATGAATAAGTGTCAAGATAGAGATGGAATCATGAAGAAGTGGAGGATAAATTCATCAAATTCAATCACACCTTAGCCTAAACTACACTAACTAAGGAGATCTTGAGTAAATCATCGTCGGAGTGAGAAACTCGTATATACAGTAGCCAGGTGCTAATAGAATAGTCACCTTAATCAAAATAAAATAATTGAATTAAGCATTCTCTTCCTCAATAAACCTTATCTCCAGTCTTAGATCAATGGGACATACCCCAAGTGTTTAAACCGTTTATAATTTTATATGTTGCTGAACTTCTATATTTGAGCTGATCCAGGCCATACTCTTTTTCCAAGTATGCATAATATAAGTAATATCTTGCAAAATAGCTTCCATTCTAAATAAGATGTTAGTAAAACCTCGTATAAAGAAAAAAAAAGAGAGAGTCAAAGTAAAAGATGTGCTTAGCAAGATAAATTCGGAAGTCATATAGGAAGGGTATATCAATGCTACCCTTTGAAATTTGATCAACTACAAGGTAAAATAGTTATTATCAAAAAGGAACGTGGAAGCGAAATTATTTGTTACCAAGAAAAAAAAAAAATTTCTTTTGTATTGTTTCAAAATTCCTTTCTTCATAAATAAAAGAGCACCATGAGAAAGCATTCATATTGAAAGTTTTCTATGTTTTGAAGTGCTAGATTATTTTTCTAATCTAAAGTTGAACGTCATCTTTGTATTGAAATCTGAACCCTTAATATTGAGATCTTAGATTTTTATAAGTCTTTTATTTGATAAAAGTAATTACTGTCATAAGGATTTTGTATTGGATTTCCAAAAAGAAAAAAAAAGAAGAAAAAAGGAATGATTTCGAATTTGACAATAATTGACAACGAATTTCAATCTTATCAATCATTTGTGTTATACTGTCAATGTTGTGATTTTTATCATACTGGCCATTTGCATAGGTCCACTCAAGATACAATTTCATGCATTAAGTATTCCTAAGTAAGGAAATGTTGAAATCATACTATAGTTTTTGTTTGAGAATAATTGTTAGTTTTGTAAAACTCCAACATGATCGACAATTTTGTCTTGCTATTTTCAAGCGTCAAACAACTATGTTTACACTCTATGATGAATCTCCTTTTAATTCCAATATCTCCTAAATGTAGACTCTAATGGTCAATAAAGATTTTACTGTATGATCATTTACCCATGTTCTTAAAGTTACTATAAGTCATTTTGGTTTTGTGAATTTCATGACAACATCGAGATATAAGGGAAAGTTAAAATTTTCCTATATTAAGTTCCTATAGTATATGAACGGTCAAAATCGTATTATAGTTTTGCTGTTTTGGATAAAGTTGTATTCTTATAAGTTCTTATGAAATTCCTTTAAATATATATATATATATATATATATTTCCAGTTTGTAATGAGATTTCGAATTAAACTTTCCTACGGTTTTCATGGTGGTGAGTAAGAATGTGTTTTGTCTTCCATCCTGATCACATGGTAAGGCAAACTCACATGTCTTATTCCCATGAAAATGCTGTAAAGGATTATGTTGATTCTACCCCCATCCTGATCACATGGTGGGATAAAATCATATAATTCCTTAAGGACAAGTTTGG